>JBAMBR010002549.1:0-100039 GCA_037044475.1 Zaprionus obscuricornis | reverse complement strand
ACCTATTAGTAGTACAATATGATAAATGATAAGATTTATTCATTCCACCGAATTACTGTCATAATCGTCAAGAGTTTTTCTTGCCAACTGCCAACTGCCAACTGCTTGGAGAGTTCTTCGTTAGGTTTAGATAAGACTGCAGCAGGCGTGCAGAGTTTGCCCAATGACTAACTGCGTTTCATCCAATATTCCGACCGTACTGTCCCTTATCATTAAATTATTGCACACGTTTTGTGAAGAAATTGAACGGAAATAGCGTTAAAAGTTTCCCCTCTGGCCAAGATCACGAGTCCGATTATCTCTCACTTAGCGTCGTCTGTCACAATCGTTTGTTTTATTATTTATATGTTTGAACAATTTCAACGAAAATAAATTTAAATAAACCTAAATGAGCATGACTTTCAGTTTAAAAACAAGTCTCGTGGAATACACTCTTCTGATATTATTGATAAGACTATTGTGAAATATGTACATATATGAAAAAGCAGTTAAACGTCATTTTCAACTATCTTACTTATGTCATAAAGTAATTGTCCTTCATGATTATTTGTGTAAATCAAATTTAAAATTAGAATTGTTATTTTATTTTATTTTTTTTTTGTTGACTATATTTGGTCAAATTTTCTTGAAGAAATATTTACTAGAATTTATTGAGAATTAAAAATTGTAACTGAAAATTCAATAAAAATCTTTCATTGTAATAATTGAAAAAATATCTGTTGGATAATCCTTAGAAATTTGTTAATACCCAATAGATGAGTGTATTTAAATGTGAAAATTCAAGTGGCCGCACGAGCAGTAAAATTGAAAAGTTCTATTTTCAGCAGCTACGTGCCGCATGAGACATCCCACTGAACGGCGCCCACACAATATATGCAGAAGAGAAAGTGCGGGGACTACGCATTGATCTGATCTGTGAGATAGGGAATAGTGGATGGGGGTGGTGGTATCCTCCAATTAAAATTATTTTTTTCTTCAACAATTTGCGGATGTAATCAAAATATTATCTTTGACAATTTGCCAGCACTTCGAGGAGAACTCGGATGTATAAGTTTCGTCGAGGACGAGGGCGAGGGTGTCGAGACACAATTCAAACACTAGTCAAAACTGTCTGTCAATGAGAGGTGACAACTAGATGGGCGTGTCTGGGAAGATGCCATGGCATATTATTAATATTTATACTCAGGTGCTAAGTAATGTAATGTGTGGGTCAGAGTCAGATATAGTACACATACTATATATGATGAATCTGAATCTAAGTATAGCAAAAAGTTTCCATGCTCAATTGTATATTGTATATTGTGTATGCTAATTCATGACAATTGAACAATCTCAATTGAGTGCATACAATTCAATTAGGACTGACAGCTCTATATATATACATAAAGTATGATATGATATATGGTATGATTTGATATGATATGATATGTGGTATGTGTTATGGATATAGATATAGATATAGATATATGTTGGCAAATATATGCAATAGAAATTCACACAAAAATGATTCGCATAAATACTTTAGGCGCGAATCAGCATCAGTGTTGACTTAATCCCTTATAACGTTGTCTATTCGGTTGACAGAAAACATTTAAATAGCGTTGACAGCTGCGACACATACGCACACCCACAGTGCTCATTGCAGCAAGCCCCAAATACAATAGACATCCCCACACCTCCTTCTCCCTAATTTATCTATTTAACTGAAGTTAATTTAGTTAATTGAGGCTGTCTACCCTTACGATCTTCATTAACACCTTCATTGGGAATATGGAAAATAACCAAAAGATTCCTTTTAACTTTGTATTCAATTTTTTTGCGGGAGTATCGTTTGAAGCGCAACAAATCAACATAATAATCGATCGATCGATCTTTGTATGTTTATATATCAATGATGTTTTTGTTTTCCTTGGCTGTTAGTGTTCAGTTAGCTCTACGTGTTACACGCTGCGTATACGTAACAACAATTGCCCTAAGTCATTGCCATTGACTTATTGTTATTAACGCTTTTCAATTGCCAGTGTACCCGTAAATTTCCATTCTCTATCTGAATAGACAAGTGTATCTTTTTCTATATGTAGCTGTAGCTGTATCTTTATATGTATTTGTATCTTTTAGCTTTGTAGCTTTGTATCTAGTCTTCATATCAATGTGTTACGCTAACAAGCTGCATTTTAATTGCCATGCAACCAATTGCCACGCCAAGACTCTACCTAGTACATCCGCTTTCCCACAGCCTCTGCCTTCTTCACCTTCACTTTCTCCATTCGCCTCGCTTTTCGTTGACGTCAAGCGTATATGTTGACAAGCCTCACACACTGTTTGCCATTTGTCAAATGTCGCACTGAGCGAACTTTATGTTTGATAAGCGAATTTTGATAGTGTACAGATTCATATTTCTGTATGCATATAAATATTACGTATATAATTTAACCAAATATGGGGGCATTACTAGCTCAAAAGGTGGGCGTGACGCATCGGTACATCACATCAGAGCGATAAGATCTAATGATAAGATTGATTAAACTACTTGAAAACCCTTTGAACAGCTTCAAGTGCTTTACTCAATACAAGTCAAATTACTTGCAATTCGTTTCAATCAAAATTTTGTTTTTAAGTATTTTCAACTATTTTTAGTCTCTCTGTATTTTCATATAATTTATAGAACGTGTCCCTTTTGAGTTGACACTTCATACGTTACAAAAGAAAGATGTTTGAAGTATTGCATGCTGATAAGACGTAGAGCTGTTTATGGATTATACTACGTTTAACTAATGAGATCCACTAAAAAAAAGCCTGTCAGATTTAAAGGCAAATTAACTGATAAAGCAAAAAAAAAAATTTAATACAGGGAACACAGAAAAAAAAAATCACAGCGAACGTGCTGAAAAAAAAAAACGTGTGCCATGTGCGGACTTTAAAAATGAGAACAAGGCAACTTATCAGCTACCCCAACACACATACAAGCAAACAGCAGGGAGAGAGGTAGTGAAAGATAGAGAGAGAGGAGAGAGAATTGTTTCTAACATATGCCAAAATCGTTAAGTATAACGATTTATAATAATATAATATATATACATCAATTGAGATTGAGAATTTCTATTACAGAATGAATTTTGCTGGGCAAATGTTAGACGAAGGTAACGTGCTGCTACGTAGGGCTATGGGGCTGGTCAGTCTGTATGCTTGTTTTGTTGACTGACTGTTCGGATTCATTGTGTCGAAAAAAAAAAAAAATCAAAGTCTCAATTGATAAGAATAAATAATTTGTTTAAACAATGCTACGGAACAAATATAATAATTGATAACTTTGCGACTTAATTAACTTTTTTTTTTTGCTGTTACTGTTGTTGTTGTTCTTGTTGTATTCTGTTTTTCTTTCACGCTTACGTTGAGGATGCGAGTATTGATTACAGAATGTTGATTACAGTTGAATTCAAGTAGAATTTCGTGTCAACTTTGAAATGAAATTGCATTCATCAGGGCCAAAACAACAAGCTGACATTTTTATGAGTTATGGATCACGATAATATATATATAACTATAACTATTGATTTTTAAATTGTTTGCTTGTTACATTAGACGACAGCTGCTGTCAAAGTCTAAGTTATGTCACAAAACAGCTAGAGATACTTTTATAGTCAAGTGCTAAGTAGTAGTAGAAGAAGAAGAAGAAAGAGGTGTAGAAGCTGCTGCTGCTGCTGCTGTTGTTGTTGTTTGACCTCGACAAAAGACGCTTGAAGCTTATCAGGCAAAGGCAATGGCGATCATACATATGTACATACATACAATATATTGATTATATACTGCATATCTGAACAGATCTAAGCTAGCTATAACTGCTATAACAGCATGGATAAGCCAGGAGAAGGACGAACGCGCGACGGCAATGGAAATGGGATGTGACTAATTTTGCTGTACAATCGAATTGTAATTCATACACATTACTCAGCCAACGCAAAGAGTAACAGCAACAGCAGCAGTAGAAGCAGCAGCGGAGAGGAGAGTAGAGAGGGCTGCAGCAGTGGCAGTGGCTGTAGCAGGGGTGATAGAGTGGTAGAGCAGTGCAGTGCACGAGAGAGTGAGTGAGTGAGAGTAAGAGCGAGCGCTGGCAAGGCAAAGAGAGAGAGAGAGAGGCGGCACTGTGGAACTGATAACTCGTTGCATGTCATTGTGTTGGTGTTGTTTACATATTGGCCGGCAAAATTAGAGAGCGAAAGAGCAGGCAACACATACACACACATACTATGTATACATGTAACTGCGCTTGTGTGTGTTACAGCGTGTACGACTCTTTGCTGATAGCAGAAGCAAAAGGAAACAAAAATAAATGAAAATGGAATTCACGCGATACACATGTGTGTGGCGACAACAACAACAACAAGTACAGAAACAGCAACAGTTGCAAGAGCAACAGTAACAACAACAAAAGCAGCAGGCAGCAAGCAGCAAGCAGCAACAACAACAAGTAGCTGTCACTGCTGACTGTCGACTGCCGACTACCGACTGCCGACTGCGACGTCGAACTCTCTCGACGCCCGACGCTCAACGTTCGCCGCTCGACGCTTAACGCTCGCGAGCGCCTTTTGCGACCGACCAACCGATCATATTTATAAAAGAATCGCCGCGGCAAGTATTTCAAGCAGTCGCAGTCGCTCGCTAGAACAAACCAAACCGTAAAACGCTTAAAACACGCGTAAAATACACACACACATATACACAGAGAGACAGAGTCAGAGTCTCAACTATATAGTAACTGTATCTGTAGCTGAGTATATATATATATATATATATATATATATATATATATTAGTTGTATCTCTCGCACAGTGGCAAAATAAGACGAAAGAGGAAAAAAAAAACGCGTGCTAAGCATCCGAAACTGAAATCAAGTAAAATACCTCAAAACAGATCGTGTGAGACAGACACAGACAGACGTCGGACAACAACGTTACATTTGTTGTTATTGTTGTCGTTCTCTATGTAATTTATGCGACATTCAAATCGATTTGAATAAGAAAAAAAAAAACTCGAGCAGAAAGCCAACGCGACTTTATTTTGTTTGTACTATCTGTCGCCCGAGCCCTACGGTCTACAATTTAACGTCGCGCGTCGTGCACATGTGCTCCAGCTTAATGACGGAACACGTTGTGTGAAAATTATTTCAACCAAAATAAAAAAAATTCCAGTGCAACTCCTCAGCGCGAGAGTAAGAGTGAGCGCACGCTACAAGTTAGAAGAAGATAGAGAGAGAATTTTAATTTTTTAAGCTAAAACATCAACCCGCGCCGTACACATGACAACCGCTTTGAATATGGTGAAAACTGGGAAATACGCCAATGGTAAGTTTTCTTATCGATATGACAAAACTCATAATACTAGAGCAAAAATAACTATCTATCTGAACTATCTATATTAAGTCGCAAACTATCTATCTTAAATTATCTATGCACGTGTCTCATATGTTTATGTAAGTTCTGCAACATGTAGTGCAATAATTTCTATTGTTCAAAGAACGAGAAAGAGAGAGAGAGAGAGAGATAGTGCGAGAATTGTTGCCGGAAATAATATGATCAGCTGCCTACTCTGCTGCCCCTCCTCAGGCTGTCAATACTGTGAACATCATTGTCTTTTAACCGCAATTCAAACGATTTCATTTTACCTTATAAAGCCAAATGAAGCGAACGTTAATTGCATTTGAAGTTAGACAAGTTTGATTTGTGGCTAACAAAAAAAAAATATATATATATATATATAAAAAAAGCAGTAAAATATTTCACAATTTATTCACAAGTATACATAACCTTATAATATAGCTACTAGATACTATTGTATTTCAAAACTCTAGGCGAAACTCTGTGATAAAAATCACAAAAACAATTTAAATTTCATTTCGTCTTGACTGACAAATAAATTTTTAGCACGCAGCACGAGAATGATAAAAATAAACAAAAAAAATAAAATAAAATAAAAAAAAAAAATGAAAATGAAAATAAAATAAAATAGCAACGGATGAGAGAGAATAAACCCGAAAAGCTTGAGAATCATCAGACGCAGTATATTTTAAATGCTATTTTGTTGTTGCCTTTAGCTTCTAATGTTATATTACTTAAGAGTGCCAATGAAAATGAAAAAGAATTTTTCACTTAGAGGGAAATAGGAAAAGGACGCAAAAAACTTGGACAATCCTCAAATGACGCAGCGCACTTAAGGTGCTTATCTAATGAGACTGTAACTGAGCGAGAGGAGAGACAGAGACAGATGACAAGCTGATAAACAGTAGCCAGAAAATAAATAATGTAATAAACATACGAAAAAATATTTTACAGCTGATACTTGGGCGAACCAAAAAAAGAAAAAAGAAAAACAAACCTATCGTAAGTGTCTAAATATTACGACTTAGAGGCCCCATTGTAATCGGTTATCGGTATTTGGTACTCTCGGTACTCTCTTAAACGTTGCGTGTCTAGGTTACAACACGTACACCATGAATGTTAAGTATTGGATCTATCATCAACTGTTTGACTGTTTCGATGAGTCTATGTGTCGTCCTATAGTAATAATTATCTAATCTGTTACGATAGACATACATACAAACACATGTATATGTATGTATATATATATATAATTTAGTATGTAGGTTTGTAGTCTACAGATTTGTTGTTGTTGTTGTTATTCTTTATTGTGCTATATAGTAGAATTTTGTTCAGGTTTTTTTTTTATCGTGTACAGTTATCGAATATTATTGTTTATCAGCATATTTTGCACTTCAGCATGAATTTTTTTGTTGTTAATGTCCTTCGAAAAGAAACGCAGTCCCCAAAAGTCACCCACATGACCATGAAATTTCCACTCTATATATAGTATATATATATAATATATATAACTCTCTGATATTGTTAGGTACAGTCCATACAGATTGGCAATCAATCAAAAGTCAACTTTCATATATTGTATATAGTGTAGTCCATAAATGTTTATTGATTATATTTGTGCTTTGGAAATTTGTGCAATTCCATTCATGGAACAAACACAAAACTTAATTGCTTCGTTCAATTTTTTTTTATTTTTTCTCTTATTTCTTGGGTTTTTTTTTTTTTGCTTTTCTTATTTTTAACTCACATTTTTCTTCATAAAAAAATTAACATTTAAATAGAGAGTGACAAAACATAAGCAAAGAAACGAGATGAAAAATATAGCAATAAAAAAAAAAAAAACAACACACACAATAATTGTGCAAATAAATCGAAAAACGTGTCAGATAAAACGTTTGCATACCGAATAAAAAGTTATTAAAAGCAGAGAGATTGGGAAACAGAGGCAGAGAGAGAGAATGCCAGAGAAATGTCTAGAGAATTTCGCTTAAATTTTGGCGGGTCTCAAAGTTGCGGAGAGATCGTCACGTGCGACTTGCTGCGAGTCTGCCGATCGTTTGTAATTCCCCGAGCCAAGCCAATCAACTAAGAAAAACAGGTAGAGCAAAAATGCATTAAAACACGACCCAGTGGCACTTGATGTAGACAGCAAAATGTAATGCGAATAGCATGACAGCAAAGGATTCATTAGCTTCCCGCTGGGTTATTTACACGGCATGTTTGCGTTTTAGGTTGCGGGTACAGCACCGTCGGTCTTTGTCTTCTGTCACAGCGCTGCTGTTGCACTTCATTGAGACGCTGACGCTGAGGCTTGCACGAGTGGGCGTTGTATGTGTATGCGCGTGTAAATGCGTGCGAGTGCGTCTGCGTTTGCATGTGTATGTCTGTGTGTATGTCTATATGTATGTGTTTGTACTGCCACAACAAGATTTTGACACAGTGGTTTATAAATAAACGCGCCCCACATAGCACAACAAACAGTAAGAGCAAGAGAGAAGGCAAGAAATTGAGAGAGCAACAGAGAAAGAGAGTAACAGAGAAAGACAGCGAGTGAGCGAGCTATCATTTAAGTTTACTTATAATCAATAAACATTTATGGACTACACTATATAAAATATATGAAAGTTGACTTTTGATTGATTGCCAATCTGTATGGACTGTACCTAACAATATCAGAGAGTTATATATATTATATATACTATATATAGAGTGGAAATTTCATGGTCATGTGGGTGACTTTTGGGGACTGCGTTTCTTTTCGAAGGACATTAACAACAAAAAAATTCATGCTGAAGTGCAAAATATGCTGATAAACAAATAATATTCGATAACTGTACACGATAAAAAAAAAAAACCTGAACAAAATTCTACTATATAGCACAATAAAGAATAACAACAACAACAACAAATCTGTAGACTACAAACCTACATACTAAATTATATATATATACATACATATAACATATATATGTATGTATATCTATCGTAACAGATTAGATAATTATTACTATAGGACGACACATAGACTCATCGAAGCAGTCAAACAGTTGATGATAGATCCAATACTTAACATTCATGGTGTACGTGTTGTAACCTAGACACGCAACGTTTAAGAGAGTACCGAGAGTACTAAATACCGATAACCGATTACAATGGGGCCTCTAAGTCGTAATATTTAGACACTTACGATAGGTTTGTTTTTCTTTTTTTTTTTTTGGTTCGCCCAAGTATCAGCTGTAAAATATTTTTCGTATGTTTATTACATTATTTATTTTCTGGCTACTGTTTATCAGCTTGTCATCTGTCTCTCTCTATCTTTCCTTCTCGCTCAGTTACAATCTCATTAGATAAGCACCTTAAGTGCGCTGCGTCATTTGAGGATTGTCCAAGTTTTTTGCGTCCTTTTCCTATTTCCCTCTAAGTGAAAAATTCTTTTTCATTTTCATTGGCACTCTTAAGTAATATAACATTAGAAGCTAAAGGCAACAACAAAATAGCATTAAAAATATACTGCGTCTGATGATTCTCAAGCTTTTCGGGTTTATTCTCTCTCATCCGTTGCTATTTTATTTTATTTTCATTTTCATTTTTTTTTTTATTTTTATTTTTTTATTTTATTTTATTTTTTTTTGTTTATTTTTATCATTCTCGTGCTGCGTGCTAAAAATTTATTTGTCAGTCAAGACGAAATGAAATTTAAATTGTTTTTGTGATTTTTTTATCACAGAGTTTCGCCTAGAGTTTTGAAATACAATAGTATCTATTGCTATATTATAAGGTTATGTATACTTGTCGATAAATTGTGAAATATTTTACTGCTTTTTTTATATATATATATATATTTTTTTTTTTTTTGTTAGCCACAAATCAAACTTGTCTAACTTCAAATGCAATTAACGTTCGCTTCATTTGGCTTTATAAGGTAAAATGAAATCGTTTGAATTGCGGTTAAAAGACAATGATGTTCACAGTATTGACAGCCTGAGGAGGGGCAGCAGAGTAGGCAGCTGATCATATTGTTTCCGGCAACAATTCTCTCGCGCTATCTCTCTCTCTCTCTCTTTCTCGTTCTTTGAACAATAGAAATTATTGCACTACATGTTGGAGAACTTACATAAACATATGAGACACGTGCATAGATAATTTAAGATAGATAGTTTGCGACTTATTATAGATAGTTCAGATAGATAGTTATTTTTGCTCTAGTATTATGAATTTTGTCATATCGATAAGAAAACTTACCATTGGCGTATTTCCCAGTTTTCACCATATTCAAAGCGGTTGTCATGTGTACGGCGCGGGTTGATGTTTTAGCTTAATAAAAAATTAAAATTCTCTCTCTATCTTCTTCTAACTTGTAGCGTGCGCTCACTCTTACTCTCGCGCTGAGGAGTTGCACTGGAATTTTTTATTTTTTTTTTTGGTTGAAATAATTTTCACACAACGTGTTCCGTCATTAAGCTGGAGCACATGTGCACGACGCGCGACGTTATATTGTAGACCGTAGGGCTCGGGCGACAGATAGTACAAACAAAATAAAGTCGCGTTGGCTTTCTGCTCGAGTTTTTTTTTTTCTTATTCAAATCGATTTGAATGTCGCATAAATTACATAGAGAACGACAACAATAACAACAAATGTAACGTTGTTGTCCGACGTCTGTCTCTGTCTGTGTCTGTCTCACACGATCTGTTTTGAGGTATTTTACTTGATTTCAGTTTCGGATGCTTAGCACGCGTTTTTTTTTTTTTTTTTTTCCTCTTTCGTCTTATTTTGCCACTGTGCGAGAGATACAACTAATATATATATATATATATACTATATATATATATATATATACTCAGCTACAGATACAGTTACTATATAGTTGAGACTCTGACTCTGTCTCTCTGTGTATATGTGTGTGTGTGTATTTTACGCGTGTTTTAAGCGTTTTACGGTTTGGTTTGTTCTAGCGAGCGACTGCGACTGCTTGAAATACTTGCCGCGGCGATTCTTTTATAAATATGATCGGTTGGTCGGTCGCAAAAGGCGCTCGCGAGCGTTAAGCGTCGAGCGGCGAACGTTGAGCGTCGGGCGTCGAGAGAGTTCGACGTCGCAGTCGGCAGTCGGTAGTCGGTAGTCGACAGTCAGCAGTGACAGCTACTTGTTGTTGTTGCTGCTTGCTGCTTGCTGCCTGCTGCTTTTGTTGTTGTTACTGTTGCTCTTGCAACTGTTGCTGTTTCTGTACTTGTTGTTGTTGTTGTCGCCACACACATGTGTATCGCGTGAATTCCATTTTCATTTACTTTTGTTGCCTTTTGCTTCTGCTATCAGCAAAGAGTCGTACACGCTGTAACACACACAAGCGCAGTTACATGTATACATAGTATGTGTGTGTATGTGTTGCCTGCTCTTTCGCTCTCTAATTTTGCCGGCCAATATGTAAACAACACCAACACAATGACATGCAACGAGTTATCAGTTCCACAGTGCCGCCTCTCTCTCTCTCTCTTTGCCTTGCCAGCGCTTGCTCTTACTCTCACTCACTCACTCTCTCGTGCACTGCACTGCTCTACCACTCTATCACCCCTGCTACAGCCACTGCCACTGCTGCAGCCCTCTCTACTCTCCTCTCCGCTGCTGCTTCTACTGCTGCTTTTGCTGTTACTCTTTGCGTTGGCTGAGTAATGTGTATGAATTACAATTCGATTGTACAGCAAAATTAGTCACATCCCATTTCCATTGCCATCGCGCGTTCGTCCTTCTTCTGGCTTATCCATGCTGTTATAGCAGTTATAGCTAGCTTAGATCTGTTCAGATATGCAGTATATAATCAATATATTGTATGTATGTACATATGTATGATCGCCATTGCCTTTGCCTGATAAGCTTCAAGCGTCTTTTGTCGAGGTCAAACAACAACAACAGCAGCAGCAGCAGCAGCTTCTACACCTCTTTCTTCTTCTTCTTCTACTACTACTTAGCACTTGACTATAAAAGTATCTCTAGCTGTTTTGTGACATAACTTAGACTTTGACAGCAGCTGTCGTCTAATGTAACAAGCAAACAATTTAAAAATCAATAGTTATAGTTATATATATATTATCGTGATCCATAACTCATAAAAATGTCAGCTTGTTGTTTTGGCCCTGATGAATGCAATTTCATTTCAAAGTTGACACGAAATTCTACTTGAATTCAACTGTAATCAACATTCTGTAATCAATACTCGCATCCTCAACGTAAGCGTGAAAGAAAAACAGAATACAACAAGAACAACAACAACAGTAACAGCAAAAAAAAAAAGTTAATTAAGTCGCAAAGTTATCAATTATTATATTTGTTCCGTAGCATTGTTTAAACAAATTATTTATTCTTATCAATTGAGACTTTGATTTTTTTTTTTTTTCGACACAATGAATCCGAACAGTCAGTCAACAAAACAAGCATACAGACTGACCAGCCCCATAGCCCTACGTAGCAGCACGTTACCTTCTCTAACATTTGCCCAGCAAAATTCATTCTGTAATAGAAATTCTCAATCTCAATTGATGTATATATATTATATTATTATAAATCGTTATACTTAACGATTTTGGCATATGTTAGAAACAATTCTCTCTCCTCTCTCTCTATCTTTCACTACCTCTCTCCCTGCTGTTTGCTTGTATGTGTGTTGGGGTAGCTGATAAGTTGCCTTGTTCTCATTTTTAAAGTCCGCACATGGCACACGTTTTTTTTTTCAGCACGTTCGCTGTGATTTTTTTTTTCTGTGTTCCCTGTATTAAATTTTTTTTTTTGCTTTATCAGTTAATTTGCCTTTAAATCTGACAGGCTTTTTTTTAGTGGATCTCATTAGTTAAACGTAGTATAATCCATAAACAGCTACGCCTTATCAGCATGCAATACTTCAAACATCTTTCTTTTGTAACGTATGAAGTGTCAACTCAAAAGGGACACGTTCTATAAATTATATGAAAATACAGAGAGACTAAAAATAGTTGAAAATACTTAAAAACAAAATTTTGATTGAAACGAATTGCAAGTAATTTGACTTGTATTGAGTAAAGCACTTGAAGCTGTTCAAAGGGTTTTCAAGTAGTTTAATCAATCTTATCATTAGATCTTATCGCTCTGATGTGATGTACCGATGCGTCACGCCCACCTTTTGAGCTAGTAATGCCCCCATATTTGGTTAAATTATATACGTAATATTTATATGCATACAGAAATATGAATCTGTACACTATCAAAATTCGCTTATCAAACATAAAGTTCGCTCAGTGCGACATTTGACAAATGGCAAACAGTGTGTGAGGCTTGTCAACATATACGCTTGACGTCAACGAAAAGCGAGGCGAATGGAGAAAGTGAAGGTGAAGAAGGCAGAGGCTGTGGGAAAGCGGATGTACTAGGTAGAGTCTTGGCGTGGCAATTGGTTGCATGGCAATTAAAATGCAGCATGTTAGCGTAACACATTGATATGGAGACTAGTTACAAAGATACAAAGCTAAAAGATACAAATACATATAAAGAGCTACAGCTACAGCTACATATAGAAAGAGATACACTTGTCTATTCAGATAGAGAATGGAAATTTACGGGTACACTGGCAATTGAAAAGCGTTAATAACAATAAGTCAATGGCAATGACTTAGGGCAATTGTTGTTACGTATACGCAGCGTGTAACACGTAGAGCTAACTGAGCACTAACAGCCAAGGAAAATAAAAACATCATTGATATATAAACATACAAAGATCGATCGATCGATTATTATGTTGATTTGTTGCGCTTCAAACGATACTCCCGCAAAAAAAATTGAATACAAAGGTATAAGGAATCTTTTGGTTATTTTCCATATTCCCAATGAAGGTGTTAATGAGGATCGTAAGGGTAGACAGCCTGAATTAACTAAATTAACTTCAGTTAAATAGATAAATTAGGGAGAAGGAGGTGTGGGGATGTCTATTGTATTTGGGGCTTGCTGCAATGAGCATTGTGGGTGTGCGTATGTGTCGCAGCTGTCAACGCTATTTAAATGTGTTCTGTCAACCGAATAGACAACGTTATAAGGGATTAAGTCAACACTGATGCTGATTCGCGCCTAAAGTATTTATGCGAATCATTTTTGTGTGAATTTCTATTGCATATATTTGCCAACATATATCTATATCTATATCCATAACACATACCACATATATCATATCAAATCATACCATATATCATATCATATTTTATGTATATATATAGAGCTGTCAGTCCTAATTGAATTGTATGCACTCAATTGAGATTGTTCAATTGTCATGAATTAGCATACACAATATACAATACACAATATACAATTGAGCATGGAAACTTTTTGCTATACTTAGATTCAGATTCATCATATAGTACTATGTACTATATCTGACTCTGACCCACACATTACATTACTTAGCACCTGAGTATAAATATTATTAATATGCCATGGCATCTTCCCAGACACGCCCATCTAGTTGTCACCTCACATTGACAGATAGTTTTGACTAGTGTTTGAATTGTGTCTCGACACCCTCGCCCTCGTCCTCGACGAAACTTATACATCCGAGTTCTCCTCGAAGTGCTGGCAAATTGTCAAAGATAATATTTTGATTACATCCGCAAATTGTTGAAGAAAAAATAATTTTAATTGGAGGATACCACCACCCCCATCCACTATTCCCTATCTCACAGATCAGATCAATGCGTAGTCCCCGCACTTTCTCTTCTGCATATATTGTGTGGGCGCCGTTCAGTGGGATGTCTCATGCGGCACGTAGCTGCTGAAAATAGAACTTTTCAATTTTACTGCTCGTGCGGCCACTTGAATTTTCACATTTAAATACACTCATCTATTGGGTATTAACAAATTTCTAAGGATTATCCAACAGATATTTTTTCAATTATTACAATGAAAGATTTTTATTGAATTTTCAGTTACAATTTTTAATTCTCAATAAATTCTAGTAAATATTTCTTCAAGAAAATTTGACCAAATATAGTCAACAAAAAAAAAATAAAATAAAATAACAATTCTAATTTTAAATTTGATTTACACAAATAATCATGAAGGACAATTACTTTATGACATAAGTAAGATAGTTGAAAATGACGTTTAACTGCTTTTTCATATACATATTTCACAATAGTCTTATCAATAATATCAGAAGAGTGTATTCCACGAGACTTGTTTTTAAACTGAAAGTCATGCTCATTTAGGTTTATTTAAATTTATTTTCGTTGAAATTGTTCAAACATATAAATAATAAAACAAACGATTGTGACAGACGACGCTAAGTGAGAGATAATCGGACTCGTGATCTTGGCCAGAGGGGAAACTTTTAACGCTATTTCCGTTCAATTTCTTCACAAAACGTGTGCAATAATTTGATGATAAGGATAAGGTACGGTCGGAATATTGGATGAAACGCAGTTAGTCATTGGGCAAACTCTGCACGCCTGCTGCAGTCTTATCTAAACCTAACGAAGAACTCTCCAAGCAGTTGGCAGTTGGCAGTTGGCAAGAAAAACTCTTGACGATTATGACAGTAATTCGGTGGAATGAATAAATCTTATCATTTATCATATTGTACTACTAATAGGTATGTTTCCGTTATAATACTGTGGACTTGGTACACTGCGACAGCCGCCACGCATCTAATTTATCACTGTGACATCATCATCATCATTAAACAGGCCAACAAGCATCAGGCAACCAGGCAACAGCTCACACGGCACCAGCAAAAACCAACTGCAAAGTTATAAAAATATTTAAGTATAGTATGAATAAATTTTTTTTTTGTCTTTATATATTTGCATTTTGAGCTCGTGTTCAGTAAAAGTGAGACTACAGTTAGTTAGCTGTAGACTTATAGTAATTTTGTCGCACAAGGCAAATTAATTCATAAAAAAAAAAAGATTGCTACTAAAATGACTCAGCAAATATTGATAAAAATAACTCAAAAGTTATTCATCTACGTTCTCTCTGCCCTTCGCTTTTGCTAATTTTTTGTTGTTGTTGTTGTTGTTACCTATTTGTTATGAAATTATTGGGTATTAACAAATTCATTATCAGCCTGAATTGCAGAAAAAAAACAACAGACAAAAATCAAAATAATTAAAAAAAAAAGCAAAAAAAAAAATATAAAAAAAATATTCTACAATAATTTCTATTATATTTTGTATATTAAAAATAACGAATACAGCGCACAGAAAATAGCATTGAATTTGCAATATAATGTGCGATAACCTTAACGACAAAGACAGAGAGAGAGAGCGAGAGAAAAAGCGCTCGCGAGAGAGCAGGAAGAAATGCTAAGAGAGAGAGAGAGAGCAAAGTTATGTGAGAGTCGATAAAGTCACAGTGTGAGAGAACACGTAACAGACGCGGAGAGGTAAAGTCAAAAGCGTGAACACTTTTGCCGGGAACAACAACTTTGGCGCCGCGCTGTGTTAATTTGTTGCCATTTTTATGCATATACAAACACAAATGTATATTGCTTACACGCTCACATGCACGCAAAATACACTTATAAGCGGCGCACCCACTCTCACTCACTCATACATACACTAACACACAAACACACACACACAGACACAGTCTGATTGGCCTGTATGAAATGCCTGTATGCGTGTGCGCTGTACATTTACGCTCTCGCTCTCTGCCTGATCTTTGATCACGTTTCTCACACGTTCGGCTCGGCACACAGCCGACGACGTTCCACGTTCACGTGATGCGCAAGTGTACAAAAAAGTAATCGGCTCTGTTCGGCCGACACTGTTGACGCTGACGTTCACCGTCGCCTCCGCCGCCGCCACCACCGTCGTTATTGCTGCCAACACACTCGTTCCCACTCGCCGCTCTCTCAGCAGTGCTCCACACGAGAGCTTTGTTGTTGTATTAGCTTTCTGCTGCTGCTTTTTTTTTTTATTGCTCTTTGCTCGCCTGCAAAATGATTTGCAATATTCGATATTTTGGAATGGAGTATGGAATGACGTAAACATGTGCAGAGCCTGGAACAAAAATAAACACAGATTGAGAGAGATTGAGGCAATGGTTGTGGCTAAGGTAGAGGCAGGGGCAGAGAGAGAGAACCAGTGTGTGTGTGTGTGAGAGAGAGAGAGAGAGAGACCAAAGCAGAGTGCGAAACAGGGCGCCCCCTCAATACCAAATACGATTTCACCACTGACGTTGGTACGAAGCGCATAAACCTTGATTCATGCCGAGTTGGCAGACAATTAACCACTTCAGATTCATATATCGTTCCATTTTATGCCTCCCCCTTGTTTTCGCTATACCCCCCCGTCTGAATGTCCAACAAACCGAGAACCTAATTCTAATACCATCAACTCGATTCTAAATATGGTTTCTCTATGTTCTATGGTGCTATTGGTGGCGCCCGGGGCGTCAGCTGATATGACAATTGCCTTATTATTATATTTGCACTGTGGAAGTTGATAACATCTCAAATTTCGTCGAGTCGAGTCAAGTCAGTCGGGTCGTGTCGCTTCTTGTCGCTTTGCATTACCCCGCTACGCTGCTCAATGCTGACTGAAAGTCGTATAAATAACTGCTTTAAAATTCGTATTTAATGGATTTCATTATCTTTTGCTCTTGGTATTTTTTTTTTACTTGTTTGTTTGTTTGTATGTATTATTTTTTTTTGGTGCTCCCAAAACAAAGGCGAGTACGAACGTACCCCTCACCCTATCGGAGACGCTGACGTTGATTTTTCAGTTTTTTAGCACGTGCCCCCAAAATTACTGAATCTTATTGTGAAATTCTTGGAAGTCTTTGAGATTCATCATTGGAATATTTCAAAACAACAAAAAAGTACAGTCTATCCATTGTTTCGTAAGTTCTGCTTGCTGTTTAGTGATGATTTGACGAAACTGTACCAAGTAGTTTAAGCGACTGAAATAGCTTTTGATTCACACGTTTTAGTTTTGGAATTAGTTTTGCTGCTTCAGTTTACTATTTGTAGGGATGCCTTAGTCCTTGACTTGAACACATCCTATATATAATAAATATATATATATAATGTCAATACTTTCGATTTCCTATTTTTACCGAGACAACGCTCTTCGCTGGCTCCAGATTCAATTTGAAATGGTAATTTGTAAAATAATTTTTCATATAGGGTTGCTACTTCTAATAGGAATACATGTATTTCATAATCGCAAATAGACTTATACATTATACAAACTACTTGTGTATTTCTATAGAATTCTATATATTTATATTCAAATGAGAGTGTTCGCATGTATGTGTGTTTTGAGCAAATAGACGGACGGTCCATAATATCGCGTGCATGTATTCAAATTCCGCTTATCAACAGGTTCGCATTTAAAACGATCACACGACCGACCACTTCCAACTTCGACCATGTGCCGCCGCAAATGTGGGCAAGTTCGTAACCATAAAATGTGCACAAACATTTCATATCAAAGGCGTATTAAGAGGGGGTCTTAAGCTATTGTATATACAACCATAAGTTGCCACCCATAAAAAGAAATGGCATGGCACTTATAAGATTAGAAATTTAATGCATTAGAAATTTACCTAAAATATAATATAATCAAGTTAACAAATATTTAAATAATATTTAATATTGTGATAAGATAATTATTTATACTAATTTTTTTTTATATAAATAATTTCTTTATATGTATATGCAAATTGGCTCCTAGTTTTAAGCTACACTTTCATTACAATTTTTTCAATTCATTCATGAAATGTCATCGCATTGTTGCAACAGCCGAAAAGTATGCTAAAAAAATTTTGTTTATCAAAATTTGTAGTTATTGATATTTCCGCTAGGTGCGCTTTAAAAACCTTAACTTATTTTTTAAACCTTGACACATTTTTAGCTTTTGTGCTTTGCAAGTTGCAAAAGAATTGCATATGCTAGACCTTAGCCAACAGTTAAACAAATTGCATAAGAATTCAACTATATAAACAGCAATATTTATTTTTTATATGCTAAGGATAAATTGATGATATCTATATAATACTACGATAGAGAGAAACTATAAAGTATTTACAGCTTCTGTGACTCCATTTGTGGTAAGGCAGTGTGTCTTGCTGGTGGATCATTCCAAGGCTGTACATTTGTTCGTCCAAAGATTAGGAACATGCAGTTGCCAAAAAAGTAAACAGCAGCTGCTACAAAGAATACGATACGCCACTGATGCTCATCTTTCTGTATAGAAAAATTAAGTATTAGAAAAAATTTTAAATTATATCTGAGATTAGAACTCACATTGTCTTTAACAACGATGCCCACTAAAAGAGGTGCGGCAAGACTCATTAAGTTCGCAACTCCATTACAAATTCCCATGATGATGCCAGCAAAGTTGGGTGATATATCGATGTGATTGATAAGAAAACCAACATGACCGGCCGAGCTAATGCCTACTGTAAGTATGAGCAAGATAACGGCGAGTGTATCCGAACCCTTTGGTACATAGCCAAGTGCAATCAGCATTGTCATAGGACCCCAAAAACCAATAGAGTTGAAAAATTTGCGATTAAAGGAACGCGAAATGGAATTATTTCGCTGCATAAGCTTTGAGAGCCAAGCAAAGATGAAACTCATGCAAAGCATAGCAGTGTATGGCAGTGAAGAGAGCAAAGCATTCGCTTTAATATCCTTTCCAAGGACATTCTTCATATAGCTGGGAATCTGTGTGAGCAAAGTCCAGAATCCATATGCATATGAGGATTGTACAGCGACCAGCGAAAGAACGGCCGGGGACGTAATGAAGCTTAGCCAAGGTGTCACTTGTTGATCACTGGGTTGCTCTATGTTACCTGTTCGTTCTTTAGCCTGTTGCATCTCAATAAATTCTCGTTCCTGTGACGATATGTTCTTGGAATCGGCCGGCGAACTGGCGCCCCATATGTAATAAGCAACAGACCAAATGCAACCAACTCCACCTGATGCATAGAAAATACTTGGCCAACCACCGAAAGCAGCCAACAGTGCCACTAGTGGCCAGCATAACAATTGTGCCAAACTGATTGCCGGCATAGGTAAAGTTGCCTAAAGATGCACGCTCCTTGGGTGGCACCCAAGCTGAAATTACAGTGTGACAGGAAGGAAATAGAAATCCTTGCAATACTCCCTCGAGCAATCGTACAGCACAGAGCAACTTCCAGTTTCCTAGACGAACACAGAATGGCGTCAACACAGTAAGCACAGACGAAATACTGAGTCCTGTCAGAATTGTAACCTTTCCACCAAAGCGACGTGCCAAAGGACCAGCAGGTACCTGAGTGATCACATAACCCCAGAAGAAACTGCTTAGCACCAACGATTTGATCTTCTCCGACCAATTATATTCCTTAAAAGAAAGGATTCGATTAACATAACTTGAACTAGTAATCAATTGGGATTCTTACAGGAAGTTCCGTCATGGCAACAATTGCCACAGAGAGATTAACACGCATGCCAAAACCCACGGAGAGAGCACAGAAGAGCAAGAAAATTTGTACATGTCGTATGCCAAATCCTGAACCTGCGTTACAAAATGAAACTTAAAATAAGTCACGAGTTCTTCAGCATGACTTAAACATTTATAAGCAATCTTTAAGATTTATGAACTTGCACGTTTAGGTTAAATCCAAGTAAAGTCTATATCAATGACCCACTTTGCCAGATAAAGCAAAGTATAATAAAGAATAAAGCTACAACTAGAACAAGGACAACAATTTGTATCCTTACTTTCATCTTCATAACGACGATTATTCACCATATTGTTGCTGCCACACTTGTTATTAGTTAATGCTTTGCAATACCGCACAGTACAAGATTTGATCATTAACTAAATTCACTCACGAGTTCTTTGCCATAGATGCCACAGATGTGAAGACAGTTTTCTTTGTTTGTAATACTATAAATCGTAAAAGTAAATAAAATATTTGTATTATGATTAGATAACTACTAGAGGCGTCTCATGAAACACCAAGCAGAACAAAAACCAAAACAATAATGTTACCACACTTCAAAGTAAGATACTCCGAGAGGAATATTTACTTAATATTACGACAAGGGGATGACTTGGCGCATCTATTCATAAGTTCATAATAAACTTGAGGATCAACTCAATAATCTCTTTAAATCTTTTTTATTCTTCATAGCTTCTTTAAACATTATTTACTAACTAATCTTAGAGTTAATCAACGATATAATACTCCTATAAGTATGCACTATTTGGGATTCACAAAACGTTATTCCTGAGATAGTTCTCATTCAAGATTCACAGTTTTAACTGCATGTCGATTAAAAAGTTGAACTTCTTCCTCGTCATTGGCAGATAAATAACTAAAGCTTAACAGGCTTCACAGCTCTTTTGATTTTGAGACTCATTCTTGCGACGTTGTTTGGCCGACGGATCATTCCATTCTTGAACATCGGCACTACCAAAGATGATGAAGAGAGCATTGCCCACCAGATAAAAAGCGGCAGCAATAAAGAACACAACACGCCATTGTTCCACATTATGCTGTATAGATAATCATCATTAGATCTGTTTCGTAATATATATATAGTATTTATGGTTAACTTACCTCATCTGTAACGATCACGCCTACTAACAATGGCGCATTAAGACTCATTACGCTGGCAAAAGCATTGGTGATGCCCATTAGAGTTCCTGCATAGTTCGGCGATAAATCAATGTGATTCACCTGGAAGCCAAGATGACAAGCGGCATTGATACCAACCGTAAGAGTGAGAAGAACGACGGCCAGCGTATCGCGTTCTTTTGGCACATATCCCAATGCAACGAGCAGCAACATGGGAATATATTGTCCAATGGTGTTAAAGAATTTTCTGTTAAAGGATAAAGATAGATTTTTGTTTTTCTCCATGATTTTGGATATCCAAATAAAGACAAAGCTTAGCACCAGATTTGCAATGTATGGCAGTGAAGACAGCATTGCATTTGACTTTATATCCTTTTCCAGGATTTTATTCATGTAGCTAGGAATCTGTGTTAACAGTGTCCAATAACCCCAGGCAGATACAGCATGCACAGCAGCCAATGCATAAAAAGGTCTTGACTTAAAGAAGCTCAGCCATGGTGTCGGTTGTCGGTTGCTGGGGTTCTGAGCGTTTGCACTAGTTTCTGCGCCCAGTGAAGTTTCAATCAATTTCATTTCCTCTGCCGTGATACTCTTGGAATCCTGCGGTGAACTTGCTCCCCAAATATAATATGCTATGACCCAGAGGATACCACAGGCACCAGATACATAGAAGATGCTTGGCCAACCGCCAGACGAGGAGGCCAACAGTCCACTGGTAGCTAACATTAAGATAGTACCAAACTGCCCTCCGGTATAAGCACAGGTCGCTAGGGAGCCACGTTCCCTTGGCGGAATCCAGGCTGAGATTATCGTATGAGATGACGGAAAGAATACGCCCTGGCACAAGCCTTGTATCAAACGTAATCCAATGATCAATTCCCAACCACCTATTTTGGCACAAAGTGGTGTCAAGAGATTTAGCACAGAACAAATAGAAACGCCCGTCAGCAATGTAACTTTTCCACCAAATCTACGTGCCAATGCGCCGGCAGGTACTTGAGTGGCCACATAGCCCCAGAAGAAGCCGCTAAGCACCCAAGATTTTGTCTTTTCCGATAATGGATATTCCTAGAAATAGACAATCGTTAAAAATAGATAAGGATTTATGCTGAAAAATTTGTTTACTCACGGGAAAGTCAGGATTGATTGAAGCTGCATCGGTCATAGCAACAACAGCTACCGAAAGATTTACTCGCATAGCAAAACCCACAGTCAGACCACAGAATATTAAAAAAATCTGCACGTGACGTACGCCAAGTCCAGTTCCTAAAAAAAAATCGGAAAAAAAATCGGCATGAAAATGTTGATAAAGTTCAATGATTCTTCAGTTGTTTTATTGTCTTTTCTGAATGGAAAACTTTTCTTCAAGAATTGTTTTCTTTGCTTGAAAAGACGCAGAAAGTGTTATAAAGTTATATGGAGCTGCGTGTCTCTTATCTGTCTAGATAATAAGGTGTTATCCCAATGATTTATGCAAATGACGTAACAGTCTGTAGCTCAGTCACTATAGAGCTCTGATCAAGGTCGAATTTACAGCGTTCATTTTTTTAAGGATAACTTAAATATGTTTATGTATTCCTGATGAATAAATCGGTAGTCTTTAAAAGTGTAAAAACCTTTTACTTTTCAGTAACTACCACTTCCAGAAGAAAATAAATATTTTTGTTCTTATCCATTCGCTGCATACCTTCATCATCTTCGAAACGACGATTCTTCGCTAGACTGGTACTGCCTGCCATTGTATTGTATTTGAGATTAAGGAAGTAGCCCTGGATTGCATTACCGCAAGCCAAGCGAACCTTATAATAACTGACTGATTAATATTAGGATGAGCTACTTATAAATGATTTTCATACATAAAATTCTGAACTTCTTCTGGTATTAGATAAACTTACTTTGAAGTTGTAAAATTCAGTGTTTATAATTTGTTTGTAATTTGATAAGATATGCAAAGAAAAAGAGACAGCGAGACACAGGTGTGAAGATATAGAAGATAATACGAAAGCACACAGAATTTTGACTATATCTAAGACACGACGTCAAAAGTGTTACATTTTGATATAGACAAGCGCCTCTATAAGAACTCGTCATCATTAGATATAATTATTTGCTGATTATACAAAATTTGATTGACAATATCGTAAGAGCCTAAGACCTACTTCCTTTTGTAGTACATCAACGAAAATTTTTGAAAGTACTTTGACCCAACTAGATAATGAATTGACAACGTATTAGATGAAATTCTTTATAATTATTATTTTTTATTTATCAATAAAAACTTAACGAAAACCTTAACTAGAGACAAGAGTCTTAATAACTAACACTCGGCTGATTTTTCCTGAGATTCCAAGTCGAGTTGAGAGCCCTTTGGCGTTTTTGTAGGTAGATCGTTCCAATCTTGTATGTGAGCTCGACCAAAAATTACAAAGAAACCATTGCCAACTAGATAAAATCCTGCAGCAATGAAGAAAACTATACGCCATTGACCAGCATCGTGCTACAAAGAAAAACGAAAAGTGAGTTCAACTTGAAATTTAAATTGAATAATGTTACTCACCTCATCGGTAACGATAACTCCTACTAGAAGAGGTGCTGCAATGCTCATAATATTTGCAATACCATTACTTACACCCATCAGCACTCCAGCAAAATTTGGAGACAGATCAATATGATTGATCATGAATCCCAATTGAGCTGCTGAGCTAATACCAACCGTTAAACATAGTAATACCACTGCAAACGTATCTTGCTCTTTGGATACATATCCAAGAGCGACGAGCAGAACCATTGGAATATATTGTCCGATCGTGTTAAAAGCCTTACGACTGAATGCTAACGAAGTATTCTTCTGTTTCTTTAAAATCTTTGAGAGCCAAACAAAGAAAAAGCTGAGTATAAGCATAACTGTATAAGGTAGGGAGGAGAGTAATGCATTAGCCTTAATATCCTTATCCAAAACATTCTTCATATAGCTGGGTATCTGTGTCAAGAGTGTCCAGAAACCCCATGTCGATGCACAATGACTTGCAATTAGAGCCAAAAATGGCACCGATGTGAAGAATTTAAGCCACGGTGTAGGTATCTGTTCCTTGGGTTCTTCCGATTTATTCTTCATTTGACTGGCTTGTGTCAACTGAATCAGCTTTCTTTCCTCCTCCGAAATACTCTTTGAGTCAGCTGGTGTGCTAGCACCTCTAAAGTAATAGGCAACAACCCAGATGCATCCAACACCTCCAGATATATAGAAAATGCTTTGCCAACCAGCAAAGGAGGCTAGCACACCGCTCGACGCTAACATTGTGATAGTGCCGAATTGTGCTCCTGCATAGGCATATGTGCCCAATAAATCACGTTCTCTGGGTGGTACCCAAGCAGAGATTAGCGTATGATACGATGGATAGAGTACTCCCTGGCAAACTCCCTCGACCAGACGCACTGCACAAAGCAATTTCCAACCCCCAAGTTTTGCGCAAAGCGGTGTTAATATATTCAGCACGGAACAAATGGATAAACCCGTGAATATTGTTACTTTGCCACCAAGTTTACGTGCCACGACACCAGCAGGAACTTGGGTAATCACATAACCCCAGAAGAAACTGCTCAATACTAAAGATTTTGTTTTCTCCGACCAATGATATTCCTAAGTGAAAACAAAATAAGTTTATCATTCTGGAATTGGGCCAATTTTTCTTACAGGAAGCTCAGACATGGCCACGATTGCCACAGAGAGATTTACGCGCATTCCAAAGCCAACCATTAGACCGAAGAAGAGTAGGAACATTTGAATGTGACGTTCGCCAACTCCTGATGCTGTAATTGTTAACGATTAATATAATCATTAGGTAACCCTACATGGACAACTTTTACGACAGGAGACAAGCCCCTTTAAATAGCTGGAAGATATAAATATTAAATTCATCTAATAACAACTATTTTGAGCTTTAGAACAGTAGCACAAGTCGTAATACTGTATCTTTATGATAAGTTTACTCATCAGCATTATATGACTATATTCTTATCTTTCAACAACTTGGTTCAGTCAATTTATAATCACTGGCAGCGTGCGTTATGAGAAAAGAAAGAGAAGTCTAGACTCGTAGATCTTGTCTTGCAGATTTATAATATGCAACGAAACACATTGTATTCTCAGATACGTTATTATCACAATGGCTGGTAGTGTCAACGTTTGATTTTGATTAGATACAGTTAATTCCCTTGAAGATTTATTTAAAACATTTTCAAGTTGAAGGCTTCTGACATTCAAATCAACTTGAAAGACCTTTCAAATCGGATCACTTTTTAATTTGTGTGAAAATTTTCAAATAAGGATTATACAAACACATACAAATAATTTTTAGTTATATTTCCAAGGAATACTCGTGTTCTGAATTCTCTCATTCTATCTTCAAAATTCTCACTTTTCTGGTAAGTTTTGTGGCGTTACCATACCTTCATCCTCTTCGAATCGGCGATTCTTTGTAGAACTGATGCTGCCTGACATTTTAGGCTTAGGGATGATTTTTCTTGGATATATAATATTACCGTACGCCACGGCAACTACGGACTAACTAACTGTATGATAAAAATTATATACATTAGATCTCATCAGAAGGTCTCTAGAGAAACTCATCTTGTCGGTTTTGTAAGACGGGCAACCTGTTGTACTAGGTTTGACATTATGATTAGATTAGGCAGCCAAAAGTGCGACTAAGGTTGTCGCAAGTGCATAAGTCAATGTTTAAATAGAGCTAAGTGTTAGCTGTTAAGATTTTGTTAAGACAATTGTTTAATATGTTAACAACAATTTCATCATATGAAAAACTTCAACTTAAATTTAAATTAAATTTTTTTTTTTATTTTCGGTTTCTTTTTTCATTCTATTATCATTTGGTCTATATACAAAGGCCTTAACTAATAAGTAATTACAAACTAAAATTAGGACGAGAAATTCTTAGGAAATTAAACAAATTTACAAATACAAAACAACAACATAAATTCGATACATTGGATCGAATTATATATAGTTAATGTAAAGTTAAGATTTTAGTTTTAGCATCGATCGCTAGATCGATACGTAAAACTCTCTACAGTCAATATCTGTGCAGATTGAGAGAACTAGATGAGTAGCAATCTATCTCTCTCTCTCTCTCTCTCTTTCTGTTTCTCTGTGACACATTCACAATCTCTTTAGTGTTGAGACTCCACTTGAGGAGTTGAGTTGCGTCGTGGCTTGGATGGAGGATCATTCCAAGGCTGAACATTGGCTTTACCAAAGATCACAAAGAGGCCGTTGCCTACCAAATAAATTGCAGCGGCAATAAAGAACACAATACGCCATTGCTCTACATCTTTCTGCAAAACGAAAAGAAACAGTTATAAATAAAGTTCTTTATAGAGTGTATAGAATAGTCTGTAATTTACCTCATTAGTCACAATAAAGCCAACCAGAAGTGGCGCAATGATACTCATAACGTTGCCTACACCATTGGTGATGCCCATCAGGATACCGGCAAA
This sequence comes from Zaprionus obscuricornis, assembly GCA_037044475.1. Classification (NCBI taxonomy): domain Eukaryota; kingdom Metazoa; phylum Arthropoda; class Insecta; order Diptera; family Drosophilidae; genus Zaprionus; species Zaprionus obscuricornis. The sequence continues at coordinate 73,561 of JBAMBR010002549.1, read as the reverse complement.
GTTGGGTGAGAGATCAATATGATTGATCTGGAAGCCAAGATAGCAGGCGCCATTGAATCCAACAGTTACAGTTAGCAGGATAACAGCTAGATTACTTTGATCACTATCCACATAGGCCAATCCGATGAGAGCAATCATGGGTACCCATAGACCAAGGGAATTGAAGAGTTTACGACTTGTCACCGTTGAGATACAATTGCGTTTGTTCAATAGCATTGCGATGCCGGAGAAGAGGAAGGACATCAAGAACATAGCAAAGTATGGCAGTGCCGAGAGTAAAGCATTCGACTTGATATCCTTGCCCAGGACATTCTTCATATAGCTTGGAATTTCCGTAAGCAGCGTCCAGAAGCCCCAATTGTTGGCACTGTGTGCAGCGATAAGTGCCAGGAATGCCGGTGACGTAAGGAAACTTATCCATGGTGTATGCAACTTCTCCTTGGGCTGTTCCGAGACTGCTTCACTAGCCTGTGCCATTTCAATCATTTTGCGTTCCTCCGATGAGATACGTTTATAATCCGATGGAGAACTGGCACCCCATATAAAGTAGATTACAGCCCAGACACATCCAACACCTCCAGAGATATAGAAGATACTTGGCCAGCCAGCTGCAGATGACGCCAAAAGTCCACTGGTAGCCAACATGACAATGGTACCGAATTGATTGCCAGTATAGGCGCAAGTTCCCAGCACTGGACGCTCATTTGGTGGCACCCAGGCAGAGATGAGTGTGTGAATCGATGGGAAGACAACACCCTGACACAAACCCTCAACGACGCGCAGAGCACAGACCAACTGCCAACCGCCCCAATCGGCAAAGACAGGTGTCAAAATGTTTAATACCGAGCAAATGGAAAGACCCGTCAGCAGCGTGATCTTGCCACCAAATTTACGGGCCAACTGACCCGAAGGTACCTGAGTGATCACATAACCCCAGAAGAAACTGCTTAATAGCAATGATTTCGTCTGCTCTGGCCAATTGTATTCCTATAGTTTTGGATTAAAAAAAAACTTTAACACCCGCTCAAAAAAATGTGTGGGGGGGGAAGGTTCCTAAATTACTTACAGGGAAATTGGGATTAGCGGCCGATGCATCAGTCATGGCCACCACGGCCACAGAGAGATTAACACGTTGTGCATATGCAACTGTCAGTGCCAGGAAAAATAGTAAAGTTTGCAAGTGACGTACGCCCAGACCATATTCTGTGAAACAAGATGAGAAACCAAAAATAGATTGCAACTGTGAACTTTAGAAGTGTACAGCAAAAAAAAAAAAAATACATAATCTAAATACGTAATAATGAACTTCAACTTGATACATATAGACGATTACATATACTCATATACTTGTTAAGTTAATCAATGACTGAGTGATTGATCAGCTAGACGCACGGCAATACGAATGTGATTACTTTACTCGCGTATCAGTTGTCGTCGCCTGTAGGTCGCCTGTAGGTTATTAGCCTGTTTCCCGGTTTACACTTCTGCGTAGTGGAATTAACCCAAAACCAAGCCCCGCCTCCAATTAACTCAAAACCAACTACTTGGCCACACGTGGCACTTATATATGTACATATATCTGATACATCTCTTTGCGTATGTTGCCTGTGTGTGTGTGTGAGTGCTATTTACTACAGTGTTATAATTCAATTGAAATTTATTATTATCCCCTATCTCATCTAGCCAGACACCAGATAAAACTCAACTCTATGTACTCAACGTTGATTTGTTATCACATTCCCAGGCTACCGGCCTACGGAGCTCCTACAAGTGCTACCAAAGCTTTCTTCGTCTCCCTTTTCCCTCTTGGGGATGCGAAATGCAAAAGTGAAAAAAAAAAAAAAATATTCCATTCACATTTTGATTTGTTTAACATTCGAAAGGGGGAAAAACTGGCGCCAAAGTTGTCGTCATTCCCACTCTAATTACATATGTTGAAGCAGATAAGAAATGCGTATGTATGTGTAGGTGTGTAGACGTGTGTGTGTGTGTGTGTATGTCTGTGTTAACCTGATTAAGATATAACCGCATTGGGCTACTTTAAAACGGTTTTGCGTTGCGTGTAAACAAAAAATAAAAACGGGGGCTCGTCTCTCTTGCTTATCGTTGAAGGTTAAAAATTTATTTTTGCTTCGACTGGCAAAGATTTTGCTATAATCGGAATGTCGCTTGGCTCTAGTGAAGCGCAACGAATACATGAATATAATATATGCTTGATCAACTAAATTATATATAGACTTGTCCTACCTTCTTCCACCTCTTCGAAGCGACGATTCTTTACCATTTTTTAGCGCACTTTATAATTATTTTTTTTGTAAGGATAACTTTATATGAAAACTGCTCGGTACTTGACTACTACACAGCACGGAGCCTGTTCAATAACTAAACATAACGGAATTGATGCTTTGTAAAGCATCTTGTAAATCTCTCAATACCTTCAACTGGCTTGGCGCTGGCTTAACAAGTTCTCATTATGTATATATACTTGTATATATTCAAACAAAATTACACTTGCAAAAATTGTATTACTCGGATTTACAATTTATTTAAACTGAGAATTTTCCTAGATTTTTTGTTTCTTTGAGTGTCAAGCCTGATGCTCGCCAGTTCCAAGTTCCAAGTTCTTATCACTTGCATCTATCGCTTACACTGTATGCAAAATCAATCAGCAATGTAAAGTCTTCCCCATAGAACTATTAACTCCTAACTATAAAAACTCCTAATCAGTCTATAAATAATATTTACAATTTTTATCTAATATCTGTAACAGGTTTTAAACTTGACACACATTTTGCACAGCTTTGATTTATAAGCTTAAAAAAGCTTATCAGTAAAAAGAGAATGCGTTTAAAAATAGCCGTTAAGCATGACTAGGCACAAAACAATTACAGCTGGCAATGCTCTGTTGGCCGACAGTGCTTTTTGGTAAGCAATAAAAAGCTTTAACTTAAAAGCTCGTTTGTATTTGTTTACAACAGTAAAGACGCGACTAAAACGAATTGCGCTTTGCAAGTTCAGTTCTCGATAGAGTTGACTGATCGCAATGGAGTTGATTAATTTGCATTGTGAATTGTAATTATGGAATCATAATATCAGTTATTATTATATAATTTGATATGTATATACACTTTCGAAGTATATATACATTTTTGCCAGCAGCTGGTAACACATAAAAAAGGGGCGTGCCTAAGCATAGTCGTCTGTCTATTTAACAATCATAAAGCTGACTAGTAAAAAACTTTTTTGATATTAATATGAAAGTGTATATAATCTTCGACATGACACAGTAAAATATTTATCTTTTGTTTTTCATTCTCACACTTCTATTGAAAGTGTGGCACGAACGTCTCGTGCAATTGATAAATGAGTTTTTGTAGACTCTTTTTCAATAGCTTTACAGCCAATTTTAAAATGAGCTAACAGCTAACGGTATTTGTTTTTCAGTTTTCTTTATTAATTATATGTATACATTGTACATTTGTGTATCAAGGGCCTCTCATTGAGGTCTTAACTGATTATTTTTTTGTGCAAATATTGCGTATACGTATGAAAACGAGTACGAGTCAGGGGAATATCCTCAAGTGCTATGATAAGGTACTTAAAACGCATTACGTTATTGTTATTGGCCTGTGGGCCAGTGTTAAGACCAACGACTTTGAAATGTCCATCAGCAAACCTTAATGAGATAATAAGAAAAAGTCCAGCAAGCTTAATGACAGATAAGGATTTGTGATTCGTCATAAGTTCGTCAAGTTTGCCACTTAATTAAACTGCTGCTCAATGGGCTGAAAACCCAAAAAAAAAATATATATATATGTATGTATATACATTATGTATGTCATCTAGAAAACATAACATCGTTTGGACTATCATGCTCTAAGCACATGCAACTGTTTTCTTTATTTTTTTCTTGTTCGCATTTTTTTTTTTTTGGCAAATAACGAAAACGAAACAAGTTTCGTGCGCTGTATCTGTATCAGTGCTTTAGTATCTGTATCTACAAAGTGGTTTTTGTTTGTTGTCAATATGCTAGACAGCATTGAACTTGACATCCATGTGTGTATGTGTGTGTATCATGCTTGTGTCAACATAAACATAAACCTAAGCCTTGTTAAGACGCCTGGCGCCTACCTTGCAACAAACAAAAAAAAAAAAAAAAAAAAAAATTGAATAATTTGTAAATTGTATTTAAAATTACATAATCAAGCAAATACTATGTGAATTTAATTTATGTCTTTACGGAAGACATTTTTAATATGTTATGTACGAAAATAACTCAACTTTAAATTGTTTATAATTAACATATGCAATGAATGAACTTCATGTGCTTTAACTTGACGCTTGAGGCTTTTTTTTTCTCAGGTCACCTTCCTGTAATTAGCAGTACTGCGAATCCCTTTATGATATTGTTATTGATAATATTACAATAAGAATATAGTATAATATTAGTATGCAGCTGCAGTAAAGACAGACATACGGACAGACAATCACGCAGTTAGTTAGTTATACTTGTTAGTTAGTCAAAACAGGAACATAAGCTACAACTTAGATTTTTACTTTAGTAAATATGTGAGATTTATGTTTTAGCCATATACGCAACTAATTGCTCAAAGAAAGTATCTATATCTGTATGTGTTTGTGTTTGTTTTTGTTTGTGTATGTGTTTATCTATATCTCGTACTATAGATCTGTAACTCGTAACTGTCGTAGCTGTCAAGTTTTGTAGAGCGCCGCTTAAGTTGCTCATTAGTCGCTGCTTAAAATACAAACTAGAATCTCGCTTGAGAGTCTCGAGAGAGTCTTGATAGACTGACTGTCTGGCATTCAGTCTCTTTGTCCACCAGTCGTCAGTCTGTCTATCTACTTGCTTGCCTGTTCGTCTACCTGTCTGACGTTTCATTGTTTATATGCTAGACTCAAAACTCAAACAAAATTGTTTTACTTTGGCTTTGTGCAAATTTGCATACAAACTTTGACGATTTACGTTCGCTTGTTGTTGTCTTCCTGTCTACGCTCAATGTTATATATCATTCTTTATATTTCTGTTTTTTTTTCTTTTCTTTTTTGGTGGCGCCTTTTCAGGTCAATCCCCAATCCCACAGTCATAATTCTGCCGTGTTTTTTTTTTATACGCACGCAAATTTAAACAGTGTTGCCTCAGTGAAATTAGCATTAACTAATATTATTATAATATAATTAAGATGCCAACTCTAATGCGAAACCACTCACCAAATGTGTTGAATGCATGAAAGCCACCACCAAGCACCACAAAACAACATCACAAAATGAAAAAAAAAATAAAAAAAAAAAGACAAGCAGCAACGAATCACTTTAAGCATCTATAAACACTTCTTAAAGCACTTGCAAAAAAAACAAAATTACAATAACAAATTATATAAGAAATAAAACTTATAAACAATTTCACTTCACTTTTGGGTCTTTTTCATTTTTTTTTTTTTTTTTTTTAATGGTTCACAACAAATCGGCTTATGGTAAATTAAATTTCACTTCAAACGACGCACGACACATAAAAACCAAACAAAAAAAAAACAAGCAAATAAATACAATAACAATAACAATCACAACGACAATCACAACAACAACAATAGACTTAAGAAAATATTTACACATGCTTTGGGCAAATAATTTACATAGCAAAGAAGAAGCAGAAGAAGAAGAAGATGATAAACAATTTAACATTTTGTTGACTTTTATGATTAAGCTAGAAGCACGCACGTTGCGATTAAATTAGAGTCTTATTTATCCATAATAAATATATCATGATATTGTTAGTTTTAGTATTTATTTTTAAGTTGAAATTTTTTTTCGAAATTCAACAAAAATTTTATGGTTGAAATTAATTAATTTTACTAAATTTATTAGTAGTCGGAAATTTTTACTACAAATTATGAGATTTATTCTATGTATTTTTAATATTAATTTTAATGAAATGATTGCTACAGTTAAGCATTATTATTATATATACGGAAACCCAAAGATTTCAACAAAAAAACAAAATATTTTCTATGTGCAGTATCTTCAATATGAGCCATTACTGCACTTAGTCATTATTAAACTTAAATTCTATTAGTTTTAGCTATATAGTTTAAAAAAAACAATAAAATTGTTTATATATAGACACAATTTGCAACCCATCATCACTATGACAGCAGTATGATAAAGTGTTTCAGCCTAAGGGCAATACTATTTTATTTTATTCATAGAGCTTTAAATCACTTACTAGTGTTGACTAATAATATTCTTCTTTAAGTCTTGCTACATATTTTTTTGCCAAGTGTAAAAAAGAAAAAAAAAAATAAAGATAACTTACTTGGCGTTTCACCTTCCGCTTCCGCTTCCTTTTTGCTATCCATTGGGATGCCGTTGCTGGTACGTTGTTGATTCTCATTTACCGCCATTGATCCTTGATTGCCGCCACAACATAAAAACTTCATATTTAATGTTCTTGATTTTTGTTTTCGTTTATTTTTTTTTTTTTGCTATTTAACTATTTCTAGTTTTAATTTATTTGGTTGGCAGCGTCGAAAATATTTATTTATTTATTTATTATTATTTTTTTTTTTTGTTTTGCTATTTACGACCTTCGCTCATTAAATTTGCCTTTAGTTTTGGTTTGGTTGATTTAATGTGCCGTAGCAATTGGGTCGTGCTAGCTCCGTCTTCCACGTACTGCTCGCTTCTCTCTCGCTGATCTCTATGTACACGCCTCTTCACTCTTCTGAGTGCGGTGTCCTAGAACTGCCTGGAAATTGGCAGTGATTCGACTGTTGGCATTATTATTTAACTATTCCGAAACAGTTTTCTATTTTTGTCGTTGCCTTTCACGTTATTAGATCGTTAGATCGTTGCCGATATATGTATATATTTTTTTGTTATAATATATATAGCGCAGTATTATATAGTGACCGATACTCGATACTCGTCAAAAACGTACTGAACGCTCAGTCGACGCTGTCCACTTCATTTATACGGCACGCTGAGGCTGGCTCGCTGAGGTATTCGCTTTCTACGCTCACTGCTGCTTGGCAGTGCAGCCGTGCTGCTCGCACTTGAACACACTCCCGGGGTGCGTTGTAAGCTGCTGTCGGCAGTCGCTGTCGCTGTCGTTGTCGTTGTCGCTGCCGACGCTGACGTAGACGTCACAGTTAGCGGCACTTGAGAGCGTTGAGCGTTGAACGTAGCGTAAACTCCCAGCACACTTCTGTCCCGTGGACAGAATGAGTTGTTGTCTTTACCTTAAAATCGAAAACGAATCGAATCGCATTCCGGAATCTTATCAGAATCTTCTCTCTTTAGATTAGACATATGACAAAGGTAAAGCAAAGGTTCAACCACGAGCTTGTCAGCCGCCAGGGACACTATGCCTGGCCCTGATATCAAGTGTTGCGTCTGCTGCCCTGTTTTGCTACGATCTAAGCGGATGTTCTATATACCACCCAGTGGCATAATTATTACACTTTGATACCAGATATAGATAGAAGAATTCAACATACTCTACGTACTAGTACAATGCTATGCTATGCTATCTCTGCTACCACACCGTAACTTACTTGTTGTACACAACGTTTGAAGTTAAAACGATACGAATACGAAAGCAACCGGAACGAACCAATGGAAAATTTTTGTTCAATGCTGATGTTTGATATATGCGCATTGATATTTTGGGAATACCATACGAAGTCTGTAGTCTGTATAGTATTAGTATAAATTTGCCTCTTAGGTATAGGTAAGTCCCCCACAACAAAACCAAAGACACAAAACGAGCTGGGCTTAGCGAGCCGCTTGGAACTTGGAACTGCGCCGTGTAGTAGTAGTAGAAGCCATGCTTCAAACAGGTTACGTTAGTTGCGTTGTACAATTCAAAAAACAACAACAACAACAAGAGCAACATCAACAACAACATCAGCAAAAGTTTGGTAGACAATTTCTTATATTGTCACCTCTCTTAACGCACATTCCATTCTAAGCAATACTTGACATTATTGACTTTCACTTTCTCCCTGCAGTTTGGAATCTCAAGTGGAAATTGTTATGCGATTCTTAAGTTAAAAAAAAATAGTTGTTAGCAAAAAAATTCTTGGGACTTGGCATAGTTTATGCCTCGCTGATCGGTTGGAATTCGCATTGTTTTCTCTCTATCTATCTCATTTACTCTCTCGCTCTGTATCTATATCTGAGCGATTATTTATTATTCTTCTCTCTGTTTTTTTTTTTTATATTGTTGTTAATTTTTTCAAAAAGTTTTAATTGAATTTTATTATTCATTAGAATTTTTTAATGTTCATGTCATTTCAGCTGATCGCATAATGACAGCGACTGTAATTTTGGCTACGATTTAATGCATTGATAATGCATTAACACAAATTAATATATAACAAATTTGTTTAATTTCATGAATTCAATTTTAATATTGTTTGCCTACAAAAAAAAAAAAACTTTGGATCTATCTTTTTATAAATTACATAATAAATTTTCCCAATGTTGCACGTGTTCCGGCGCTATCTTCAAGTGCATATTGCAAGTTTTTTTTCAGTTCCGGCAACGCGCGGGGCCAATGCACTTGAAATATTTCTATAACTCTTAAGACGCAACGACAAAAGAGACTTGAGTACCTTACATATAGCGAATATAGATACAATAACAATCATAATTCATCGAACAACAATTGCATGAATAACATGTTCGTTCGTTATATTAGAACATTAGAAATCGTTACCCAAATGATGCAGCGATTTCCTGCACTCAATATTCGCAACTCCAGCCACGGATTAGTTGTAGTAACTACAAGTTGCTACAAGTAACAGTTACATAAATCGTATGATAATGATAATACATGCTGCTATTGTACAACTACAACAGATTGTTCCGATCGTCAATCTGTATGCAAACTCTTTTTGTTTTGTCTATCTGTGTATATATGGCTTATAGATCGGAGGGTTGAGAAGTAAAAACTAATTACTGCATACGCCACAATTGCAATTGAAAATGTTATTTTTTTTTTGTTTATACCTCTGCCGCTGGCTTAGACTCTGGCATGTGGCATGTGTCATGTGTGTGTGATCCGTGTATCGTGTTCGTTCATGTTCGAATTCACAAACTGAAGCATCAGAGATAATTACACTATTGACATATTTCATACAACAACTAAATGAACAGTTGTAAATGCATTTAATTTATTTAGTTATTTACTACATCCCCGGCTACCTTGCCATTGTATAATGATATAAAACAAGAAAGCAAAAAAAATATTTTGCAGCATATCGAAAATTTAATACTCTTACAAGTTTTAACCGAAAAGTTGCTCAAAAGAAAACTTGTTCCTAAGGCAGCTATATGTCCAACTTGGAACTGATAGATATCTAAGCATTAGTTCTGGTAACTGTACGATATCGTAGTTCATTCCGGCTTGCTTTGACTTATATGCAACTAAGGGTCATAAGAATTATCTATGCCAAGTTATATAATTATATTCTATCTGTAGAAGCATCTGTAATCAAATTTATTTTTAAAATCTTGCAAACTTGATTCAAAATATATTTCAAACATTTTATAACGTTCGTTAGTTACAACAATTGATAGTCCATCGGTTTTTTTAATATATTCAGAAAGTTTTTATTTATTTACCTGTTTGATTGCAGGGCATCCACGCGTCGTTAATGCAAGCGTATTTTATGCAAAACGTGTTGCTACCGCCTGAACTTGACCATAGCCAAAGTCGGCCAGTTTGCGGATAGCTATCGAGTTCCTCAATAATCGAATAGTTTTTTGTTTTATTTTTATTTATTTTATTTTTATTTTGTGTGTTGTCTGTCGGTCACATGTGAATCCCAAGTTCAAGTGCTCGCTCAACTTAGCCACCCGCTCAATGGTATAAAATGCTCTAACTAAATTGGCAACTATTCGGTATTATTTAGAATTATTCGGTAATGCTGAACATGATGCGACATGTCACGCATGTTAAGTACACGCTGATCCAAGCTGATTATGACTAAGTAATATACTACAGACGAGTGGCATCGATGACATTGATTAGAGAAGTGAGGGCGGCCACTAGGCTCCCTCTCTCTCTCTTTCTCTTCATTGCCCTTGCCTAATTAACTACGCGTCTGTTTAACTATTCGTAGCACGATTAGCAACTTTTTTTATTTTTTGTTGCAATTTTTGGTCTGCGGTCTTTCAACCGGACCGCATTACGTTCTCATCCACACGTCTGTCGATTGGGGAAGTTGGCATTAAATTTTAAATAAAGTATTTAAATATTCTCTGGGAATTCTAAAATAGTAATGTATAAATCAATATCTGTCTCTCTTGCTCACTCTCTGTACATAATATATATCTAAATGCAAATCTGATGGAATCAGAGAATCGTTTTCAATTGCTAATCGACCCACTGGCTGGCTGGCTGGCTAGCTGGTTCTCCCCGATTTCAGTCTGTTCATAACAATCATTAATCACTATGCATATATACACAGAGATTATTCAGATTTAATAGTTTGCGATTTGCCTGATTGATTACTTACAAATACATTGAAATAGAGCATAGAGCATCGCAAAACGTTTGATTCGCTTTATAATATTATCAACAACATGTTAAAATCTTTGAAATGATATCGAACAAGAAAAAAAAATATGTTTACAGCTATTGACGCGCGAATTGCGTCAATTGTCAGACAGTAAAACGAATTTATGATAAGATCCGCTCACTTCTGAAAAATGTTCAGAACAGAATACAAATGCACACAGTATCCGCAGACATAAAAATCGCACCTGAAACAGACAGTTTCAATCATGCAACAACACGTTCGTACTTGTGGTAAAAATAAAGGAAGTCGAAGTCTAAATACACTGCAAGTAAAGATAAGAGCACCGAGACCTTAAGACACTTAAATGATCATAAAATACATATAATTATAAACAAATTTTCGTCTAGTCTCTTATCTGCCTCTCTGCCTTGTCGTATACCTCCGTCCCCGAGAATGAACTTATAATCTAATCGCTTTTAAACAAAATTGAACAAAAATTTTAATTTAATTATAAGCCCATCAGGCAACGATTTATTAGTAAAGTCATAAAACACTCGTATGGTATCGTATCGGTAGCTCTATGTTAGCTTCCCCTAGCAATAAATAAATAATAATAATAACATAATGTTTGACGACAGAGTAAAAGAAACCAAATCAAAATCCATACAACTGTCGCGATAAGCTATAAATTGGAACACGCACGAACACGCTCACGATCACGAAGACGACGCAGGTACGAGGCGTGTACGATAAATTTACAACAACGATTCATAGAGGGAATCACAATTGGAATGTGAATTTTGATGAATAATAATGAGACAAGTATAATGAGACGATTAAAATAGCTTTACACACAAGCGCGTTTGAGTTATGTGAATTCTAATTGTCTTTAATTTGTAACAGTTTGCTAAAAAAAAAAAAAAACCTAAATATAACTAAATTAATAAACTTTCAATTGTTGAATGATTTTTCCAACTGTTGTTTAACTTACATTTTAATAGTATACTTTGAGGCTGTCTTAAAATAATTATTATTAACCATAGCTATGATGTAATGAAAGTAAAAGCATAAGGGAAACAAATAGTATAGCACAGTATGAAAGAAACTTTCATTAGATGTATGAAATTATTTATTAAATTAGTTATATTTTTTAGTAACAGTTACTTCTTGAGTAACTTTGATTTTATGTAGTAAACTCCGCCCAAGAACTACAAAGTTGCGCGTATAAGCATTGACTACAAGTGTAGTAAATAACTGCTAATAAAATAGGCAAAAATTATGTTTGAACAAACAAAAGACTTAGACAACGAACTAAGCAAACATTTTATAAGAATTAATTATCACATATTTAATGATGCATGCATAAATCAGCCTAGTAACTGTATTAAAGAACGGCTAAAATTAAAAATAGTAGACAATATTTAAAATTCGCACTTAATGCAACTTATACTGCAAAAAAACAAAAATTATTACACACGCCAATTCTAAAGCTAACTTGTGCCTAGCATATCTAGAGCCAATCACGTTGTGCGCATGAATTGACCAATCACAGCGGACTTGCCAAATGTTTGCTTAAAAAGTGTTGCATACTTTTTGGCCGTGTGGTAAAATTACTTGCGCTCAATGAGTCAGCGATTTTTAAACAAAATTTAAATACAATTTTTTAATAAATAAATTTTCAATTCATTTAATTATTATTTTCAATTAAATTACTTAAAATAAAATTAATTATTTTTATATAAATTTAAAATTAAAATAATTATTAAAAAGTATATTAGAATTTAATGAATAATTTACTTACAATGTATATAAATTGTATGGCTATTGAAATAGTAAAATAACTTATATTACGTAATTACGTAATTTACACTTGGTAAACGCTTATCTATTTAATATATTGAACACTATATTGAACAATATATTGAAGTATTTCACAGTATTACACGGTACACTTAACTAGAGCACAATAAATACTACAATATTATTGTCCATCGATTAGCAAACATTCCATGTCAAAGTTCTGAGGAAATACAATTGCAAAGTAATTTAAAAAAAACTAAATTTCCCAACTTAAAATAGGTTAAGCAGATAGTGTGACTAACCTAATGTATACTACTAAGTATTGTTAGTAAACAAACAATAGACTGAAAACAATGACTGTGCCTGACAATTCGCTTATCAGTGAACAGTAGCAACAACAAGAAGTAAAATTAAAAACAACAATCTTGGTAACTAATTAAAATCAGATTTGATTTTTATCAGATTACTAAACGGTTTATGTTATTGAACTACGAGAGTTATTGACTGATAAGATAGACAGAGACCTGCCTCACGTGCCGCGTTAAACAGATTTTTGCCCACGATATAGAAATTAGTATTAAAACTTGTACTTGCCCCTCAAAATTAGCAAAAATAACAATTCACAGCTGCTGCTAAGCCCATAAATAGATCTTTGTTGACTATATATATAGTATATATATATATATATATATATATATCATGTTCAGGCAGATTGGCGTAGTAGATTGAAAAACAGCTGTGACAAATGTTTTCTTTAGTCTTCAAGAAAAAAAAACTCTCGCTGACTTCGCTGCTCTCCCTTTTTTTTCTTGTACTCGCTGTCTCCTTCACTCTATCTGTCGCTAACGATTCTTTCCCAGCTGAGTGATTGTAGCTGATTGTTTTTAATATATTATTCTATATAAATCTATTCATATTTATATATAAATTTTTAATAGATTAGATAGAACGAAGGCAATAGAATGTTGCGAGTGAACCTGAACAACGATCAAAAGGTTCTTCGACTCGGTTCTTAACTTGAGTGCCGAAATCCGTTTCGAGTGTACATAATCATAACAATCATAGCAACAGCAACAATATTAACAGTAACAACAAAGAGTAAAAACAAAATTGATTCAAATCTATTAATATAATTTACCTAAGGTGACAATTTATGGTCTCTTATAAATAAAATAAATTACAACCTGCTTATATTGTTAATACTGATAAAATAATAAAATAAGTTCGATCCACGTATCCGCCACAAATCAATCTATCACCTTTGCTGTATACCTTTCTGGCCAACTTATCTGTTGTTCCAGCACTGGATCAATGGGCGGGGCAATTTCTGCTGCGGCAAGTGCTTGCTTTTTGCTGCATGTCTCAACATCCTTAGGCTTTAGATAATCATCTGCATCCCATGGTTGTGCTTGCGCTGTACCCCAGATGAGAAAGACACAATTACCCAGAAAGAAAATGACGGCAGCAATGCCAAAAACAATTTGCCATTGGCCACGATCGTGCTGTAAAATTAGATGAATATGAAGAAAAAGAAAATTAATAAAACTAAACAAAATAGAATAAAAAAAAATAATATTGTGACTTTACCTTATCGACAACTATGACACCAGCAATGAGTGGCGTGAGAATTGGTATCACATTTGCAACTGTATTGCTGAGGCCAATGAGGATGCCTGCATGATTGGGCGACAGATCGATAGTGTTAAGTGAGCTGCCAATGGTAGCACCACTATTGACGCCCACACTGAGTGTCATCAGAGCAATGGCAACATTGGCATGATCCTCACCAAGGAAACCAATGACAATAAGTGCTACTGCAGGTATCCAGAATGAAAGCGTATTAAAAAGTTTACGCACTGAGGTTAATGAGAGCCATTTGCGTTTGAGCAACACATCGGCGACAATTAAATAGACATAGGAAAGCAGCCACATGGCCAAGAAGGGCAGCGATGAGAATACAGCATTGCTTTGAATATCCATATTGAGAACTCCATTCATATACGAAGGTATCTCTGCTTGCAGTGTGCTCAGTCCGTAAGTCTCGGAGCAACGCGCCACTAGAAGTGCCATAAATGGCACTGAACAACAGATGGCACGCCACGGTATGGGTATGGTGCGCTCGTGGAAGTTTTCATTGTGTTCCAATGATGATTCAATATATTTGCACTCTGTATCACTGATGAATCGCGATTCAGGTGCATTGTTGGCACCAAAGATGAGCCAGAGTATACACCAGGCGCCGCAGATGCCACCCGAAACATAGGAGATGCCCGGCCAGCCCATGGAACTGTTGGCAATCATGCCACTAAGGAACATTGCCAATACTGTACCACAATCTGTACCCGTATAACTGAAGGCACCCAAACGATTACGTTCCTCTGGTGGTGACCACATCGCTAGATGCTCATTAACGCACGGAAAGATGACGCCTTGGAAGAGACCCTGAACAATGCGTATGGCACAAAAGACTTGCCAGCCGCCCCAGGATATGCACCATGGCGTAATAATGCTGAAGACAGCTGTGCCACAGCTTGCAATGAAGAGTACAACTTTAGCGCCATAGCGACGACAAAGGAAACTACCTGGACACAATGTCAGAATGTAGCCCCAGTAGAAACTAGATAATATATAGGATTTATGTCGTTCGTTCCAGTTATATTCCTGTGAAATGGAAACTTCAGTTAATGTTAAAAGTAAAGGAAAATATTATTAAAAACTTACGGGAAAATTGGGATTTGTTGATGCTGCATTTGTCATGGCCACAATGGCGACACTCACATTGAGACGCGCTATGTGCATGACTGTGAGGCCTAGAAAAAGTAGCAATGACTGTAGATGCCTTATGCCAAACCATGGCCCCTTGGACACTTTGCTGCTCATGTCGTATAACGGTTTAACGGACGCTTGTTCTGTGCGCACAGTTCGATTTGCCAAATGGTTTTGCGGCTAGTCGCAGCTGTAATAGCTACATTTATACAACTGCCTAGTTAGTTAGTATAACGCACTCGGTAGTATCTCTACGAAACTCCCAGTACTTCGGCTCCTTCGGCTAAATACGTAGCACACATCATTCATGGCGATACGAAGCAAATCGTTGAATCGTTTCTTGACGTAAATCCCAACACTTTCATTGTGCTGCCAGGTGCTTTCATAAGGGGGCGTGTGTGTGCTGTACTGCAGTATCTATTGTGCTGCAAACAAATTCAGCTTTCTATATAAGATATATGGGATCACATGTTTAACTAACTTCAATTCCCAAAATGTAAATATTGAATGAACTTGCAAAACAAAGAAGCTGCAAAAAAAGAAAATAAAACAAGAACGTTCAATACCGAAGATTTTATACACTTGAACGTTGAAAATAAAAAAGATTTTCATATGAACTTAAGTATTGAACGATCGTTACTTGAACAACTTTATGTTATGATGTTTCAATGCTGCTAGTTTCGCCTTAAGGCCAATATAAATAAGCTTTGCCAATTACAAATAGAAGTAAGCCTGGCAATATGCGTTACAAACTCTTGAAAGAAATTAATTTACTCTTAAAAGAGTTTTGAAAGAAAATGTTGAAGTTAGAAACATATTTTATAATATATTTGTTAACAACTTATGACGTCTTCCTTATGAATTGGCCAAGTTGTTTATTTGCCCAAAGATTTATATGACGAAACAGCTCACGTTTTTTGCAACAGCTGCTGTTGGCCATATGTTAAAACATTTGATTATAATGTTGTATGAATGATTCTTTTGAATATTTTCCCTAACTTATATTCGATTATAATCAAATTGTCCAAGCACACAATTATTGCGCTGATAACTGCGACTAGCTAAGTAAATAAAATATATTGATAACACAATGTGAAGCATTGCTCAAAATAAATCGCCACTTAAGTGGCATACACTAAAAGAAATTTTCTAGTTAACACAATAAAATAAACATAATATTATATTATTATTATTCTTTTTTTTATGTTTTAATCATAATTTAACTAAAATGATTTTTATTAGTGTATGTACGAAGCACTCGAATCCAAGAAATATAGAAACACCGGGGGAATAACAAAACAAAACACATACAGAACATTTTAAACAATATTATTTATAACATTTTATTGATATTTTCTTTTTAAAATACACTCGAAACGCATAAGTAAAAAAGAATAAGTTATTGGCTAGACCAAAAGTCGGCTGATTATATAAAATATGTATGCAAGGTAGAATTTGTAGACATTATTTAATTGATTTATTGCGCGTATAGTTTACTGAAATTATGAATCATATTTCAACTGAATCCGTGCAACATAACTAAGTAAACAAACAATATTTATAATATTTTATTTTTACTTTTATTTATTCTATAGATTTTTATTATATTTTTATATTTACATATTCCTATATTTACATAATGTATTTAAATTTATGAATGAACTTAAATAATCAATTTAATACTTTAACGCTAAAATTAATAACATAATATTTAAGATTAATATTATAAACAAACTCGCAGTGAACACGTGGCCATTGATATATATTTATATATATATTTAATCTTTATACTAAATTAGCTGATACTTGACATAAAATGAAATGGAATGCTCTATACGTATTAAAAGATATAGTAAAATATTATTAAAGCGTTATCAATGCGTGCGTCGCATTTATAATTTGTTGTATATATATTTTATTGATTTATTAATTTTTGATTTAAAATAATACTCGAAGTCAATTTTTGCTGTAAGATTGCGGATTATCGGTTCCGGTTAATGTTTAATTCTATTACTCTTTTCAACGATAGTTTCTTTTCGGGCTTTTCTGTTATCGCCGGCGTTGCCAGTTCGGCTTCAGGTATCTGTAGATAGTCTTCGGCATCCCAGGGCTGGCAAACAGCAGAACCGAAAGCCAAGAATACGCAATTGAAGACAAAGAATATAACGGATGCGATTATAAAGACAATTTGCCATTCAGTGCGATCAGTCTGTAAATAAATATAAAATATTAATAAAAATGCAATCAAATCAATCTTTGTGATAAATACTCACATTATCTTCAACAACCCAACCGACAACAAGCGGTGTTATAATTGGCACCGTATTCGCTGCAGTATTAACAATACCCATAAGTATACTAGCATGATTGGGTGACAGATCAATGGAGTTGAGAGAGCTACCAATGGTCGAACCACTGTTAAAGCCCACACTAAGTACCATCAAAACGATGGCCAAAGTCTTCTGACTTACATCCAAAAAGCCAATGCCAATAAGTGTTGCAGCGGGTAGCCAAAAGGCCAATGAATTGAATGTTTTACGAATGGCAGTTAATGATAGCCAATTACGGGATAACAGAATATCAGCTGAAATTAGATAGATATAAGACATAACCCACATAGCCATGAAGGGTAGAGCAGAGAATAAGGCATTGTCAGTAATATCCATTTGTAGCACTCCATTCATATAGGAAGGAATCTCAGCTTGAAGTGTACTTAGACCATAAGTTTCAGCCATTCGCGTTACAATGAGCGTTAGGAATGGAGCCGAGGTCCAGATAGCACGCCAAGGTATAGGTATAACCGCCTTATGATAGTTTTCATTATGCTTTAGCGATGATTCTATATATTCCTTCTCTGCTTCGCTTATAAAACGAGATTCTGTGGCATTGTTTGCCGATAAGATCCACCAGAGAATAGCACTAACAAAGGCAACACCAGCAGAGATATACGAGATACCTGGCCAACCCATGGGTCCCTTGGCTATTATGCCACTCACAAACATAGACAATACATTGCCACACTCGATACCAGTGTGACTCAGAGCACCGAGACGATTACGTTCCGCTGGTGGTGACCAACGTGCTAAATGTTGATGAATACAGGGAAATATTAGACCCTGAGCACAGCCCATCAAAACGCGTATGCCACAATATGCTCCCCAGCCGCCAAAACTGATGAACCAAGGTGTGACGGCACTACATATACCCGAAGCAACAGTTGCCCAGAACATGACACTCTTTGCACCAAACTGTTTGCAGAGATATCCACCAAGAAACTGTGTAATGATATAGCCCCAAAAGAAACTGGAAAGTATATAACTCTTTTCCGCTTCTGACCAATCATATTCCTACAAAAAGAAAAATAATTATACCGAAGCTTTAAAATGAAAATGTATTATTAGACTTACGGGAAAATCAGGATTTGTTGACTCAGCATTAGTCATGGCCACCACAGAGACGCCAACATTGAGTCGACCAACATAGATTGCAGTAATCGTAATGAATATAAGCAGCGCCTGCAAATGTCGTATGCCCAAAGCAGGACCTGTAAAAGTAACAGCAGATAAATCAGAGAACTATAGTAATTTCTTAAAATTGAAATAAAACTATATACCAATAGGCAATTTCTAAAAATTTGTAAAACTCTAGATTTCGACTTTAACTTTCTAAGAGTTATGTAAAATCAATGCTTCAATTTCTTACATAATAACTTATTCAAATATGAAAATAATTTATAGTTTCACAGTAAACTCTTAAGAATTCTACACTAGCCTCGCATGAACAAAGTGCGACTAATCTGACCATATACCATATAACATTCGCGTGCCTTGACATTTATCAGGCGCTATGCGCCACAAAAACGTCTAAAATATGGCCGATTTCCGATTATGTAGTAGGGGTAGATTATAAATTCGTTTATGAATTCCAAAAAATGATTTACAACGCAAGGTAATCAGGTGAAGGGCGCGCGTGGGAAATTATAAAAAAAAAAAAAAAAAATTATTTGTGCTACTTATTTAAATTGAATAATAAAGTCATACAACAGATTTATGAATGTAATAGAAATTGTATATAGGAATGTTATACTAATATCCGGTACTTATGATAACACTTTTAGTTTATAATTTGATATACAATTTTTATGCATCCTGAACCTACCTTTATTCACTTCAGCTGTCATCTTATCCTTTAATTATTCCAATTTATTTTAAAGTTACTGCAAGCAAGAGGCACGTTCAATACGCTGCACTGACCAAAGGCGAATAAGTTTAAATAGAATTAAGAACTCAACTGGACACTTTGGCCCCGATCATATATGGCCTGATAAGTTAAAATTTTGGGGTAACCTTATCAAATTAGATTATCCCACGATAAGCTAATAAAACGTGCTACGAAACGCTAGTTCTCAAATCGTATCATGCTTAGAATTGAAAACAATAATAAATAACAAATAATTTCGTCTCTAAATCTACAAAATTTGGCACTTGCCTGTTTATAGTATTTAGCTGACCTATGTCAATATTCAATAGGATCTTGATCAGATCACTAATTTTCTTATCTAAGCTAAGCCAATTATAAACAGCTTCAGGCTTCATAGAGATAAGGTTAATCAATTATGACATTATTATCAGCTTAAGTTTCCAATTGCTCTGAAAAGTAGATCACAATTTTATAAATTTATATGCAGCTAAAGTCGCCAAATCGATTAACAAGCCTAAAAGTAGATTTTATGTAAGGAAAATTGATTGATATTTGGTAGTTAAACATAAATACTTGGAAATTTATAGTCGAAGTGTGTGCTACGGGAATGTCTATTAAAAAACAAATCATTTATAGGGCTAGACGTAAATAAATAGGCTTTGATAGCCTGTATATTACAGAATATTTAAAGTGGGCAAAATAGCTACTGTACAAGATATAAATAACTATAACTTTACTATTTTATATTGCATAAGCATTTATATATTTGTTTTAGTCGTGTATACCCTATAGGCTCATATTTACTGTTTAAACTTTCACTACGTCATTCAAGACACTTGAATATAATTGCTAACTTGTAATGTCTTCATAATGAAAAGATTTTATTAATGAAAAATTTTCTAGTTAACACAATAAAATAAACATAATATTATATTATTATTATTCTTTTTTTTATGTTTTAATCATAATTTAACTAAAATGATTTTTATTAGTGTATGTACGAAGCACTCAAATCCAAGAAATATAGAAACACCGGGGGAATAACAAAACAAAACACATACAGAACATTTTAAAGTAATATTATTTATAACATTTTATTGATATTTTCTTTTTAAAATACACTCGAAACGCAAAAGTAAAAAAGAATAAGTTATTGGCTAGACCAAAAGTCGGCTGATTATATAAAATATGTATGCAAGGGAGAATTTGTAGACATTATTTAATTGATTTATTGCGCGTATAGTTTACTGATATTATGAATCATATTTCAACTGAATCCGAGCAACATAACTAAGTAAACAAACAATATTTATAATATTTTATTTTACTTTTATTTTTATATTTATATATTCTTATATTTACATAATGTATTTAAACTTATGAATGAAATTAAATAATCAATTTAATATTTTAACGCTAAAATTAATCATATTCTGATCATAACATAAGATTTAAGATTATTATTATAAACAAACTCGCAGTGAACACGTGGCCATTGATATATATTTATATATATATTTAATCTTTATACTAAATTAGCTGATACTTGACATAAAATGAAATGGAATGCTATACGTATTAAAAGATATAGTAAAATATTATTAAAGCGTTATCAATGCGTGCGTCGCATTTATAATTTGTTGTATATATATTTTATTGATTTATTAATTTTTGATTTAAAATAATACTCGAAGTCAATTTTTGCTGTCAGATTGCAGATTATCGGTTCCGGTTAATGTTTAATTCTATTAACTTTTCAACGATAGTTTCTTTTCGGGCTTTTCTGTTATCGCCGGCGTTGCCAGTTCGGCTTCAGGTATCTGTAGATAGTCTTCGGCATCCCAGGGCTGGCAAACAGCAGAACCGAAAGCCAAGAATACGCAATTGAAGACAAAGAATATAACGGATGCGATTATAAAGACAATTTGCCATTCAGTGCGATCAGTCTGTAAATAAATATAAAATATTAATAAAAATGCAATCAAATCAATCTTTGTGATAATTGTTTATCAGTATAGTATTTAGCTGACCTATGTCAATATTCAATAGGATCTTGATCAGATCACTAATTTTCTTATCTAAGCTAAGCCAATTATAAACAGCTTCAGGCTTCATAGAGATAAGGTTAATCAATTATGACATTATTATCAGCTTAAGTTTCCAATTGCTCTGAAAAGTAGATCACAATTTTATAAATTTATATACAGCTAAAGTCTTTAAATCGATGAACAAGCCTAAAAGTAGATTTTATGCAAGGAAAATTGATTGATATTTGGTAATAAAACATAAATACTTGAAATTATATAGTCGAAGTGTGTGCTACGGAAGTGTCTATTAAAAACAAATCAATTATAGGGTTAGACGTCAATTTTGATATCCTGTATATTACAGAATATTTAAAGTGGGCAAAATAGCTACTGTACAAGATGTAAATAACTATCATTAACTTTACTATTTTATATTGCATCAGCATTTATATATTTCCTATCTGTTTTAGTCGTGTATACCCTATAGGCTCATATTTACTGTTTAAACTTTCACTACGTCATTCAAGATACTTGAATATAATTGCTAACTTGTAATGTCTTCATAATGAAAAGATTAGCGCCAAGTCCTTGTCCCTTGTCTAAAGTGTCTGTGTTTGGCTGTGTGGCGTGCGAATCGATAAGAGACGACAGAACCCATCAAATAAATAAGACGAACACTTAACTATATAGTTATCAGATACATTTTTGCTACATTTATTAAATAACGATAGTCAGGCATGAGTAAGTCTTAATTAATATTTGTATACGTATTACTTATAGACTATATTCGCTTTCTTTGCTTTTCATTTGAATTGCTTCAATTTCTTTAGCGTTTGATTTGCTACTTTCTCCCTGTTCCTGTCGATTATCCGCTTGTTGTTTGTCTAGAAAATCTTCTGCATTCCAAGGTTGATTTACCATTTGTCCAAATATGACATAGATAAGATTTCCAACAAAGAAAACAATAGCTGCAATTATGAAAACTATTTGCCATTGTGTACGATCGTGCTATAAGATCGAAGAAATATTGAAATTTTTATAATAATATTAAGTATATGTTAAACTTACTTCATTCTTGACGATCACTCCCACTAGTAGAGGCGTTAAAATCGGCACAACATTTGCTCCCGTATTGACGAAGCCCATTAGAATGCCAGCATGATTTGGCGAAAGATCTATTGTGTTAAGAGCATTACCTATTGTTGAACCTGCATTGATGCCAACACTGGCAGTCATTAGGATGATGGAAAGAATTTTCTGATTGCTGTCCAGAAAACTGACACCAATTAAAGTGATTGCTGGAATCCAGGATGCCAGCGAACTAAAGGTTTTACGTATACCCGTAATGGTCAAAATTCCGCGAGACAACAGGATATCAGCGACAATGAGATAGACAAATGCCATAATCCAAGAGGCAAAGTACGGCAGAGCCGAGTACAAGGCATTGCTCTTCATATCCATTAATAGAACTCCACTCATATAAGCCGGTAGCTCAGCCTGTAGCGTAGAATTACCCCAGGATTGTGTGCAGCGTACTAAGAATAGCGACCAAAATGGAATAGAAGTCATTATCGCCTTCCAAGGCACAGGAATTACACGTGTCTCCTTTATTTCCTTCAGCTTATTGTCTTCACTTTGCGATGTTTCAATATATTCCAATTCTGCTTTACTAATGAATCTTGACTTCCTGGGTGTATCGGCTCCCAAGATCCACCAGCAAATACACCATAGAATACCAACACCACACGAGATGTAGAAAATACCTGGCCAACCCAAGCTAGAAGCAGCAACTTGTCCACTTATGAACATGGCCAATAATGTGCCGCCATCAATGCCCGTATTGGCCAAGGCGCCAAGTCTGTTGCGCTCTTTAACTGGACACCAATTGGCCAGATGTGTGTGCACACAGGGGAACATTAAGCCCTGGAAGAGACCCATACAACCGCGTATCGCACAGTAAGCCTGCCAGCCGCCCCATGGCACACTGAATGGCACAAAAAGCACCAAGACAGCAGATCCAAGGGTAGAGATAAACATGATAATCTTTGCACCATAGCGTCGACACAACCAACCGCCTAAGAACTGTGTCAAAATGTAACCCCAAAAGAAACTTGACAAAATATACGAACGTTCCATTTCATTCCAATCGTATTCCTACAATAAGAAATGTTAAAAATGAATGCAAGGAAGCAATTATCCGTTAATAAACTTACTGGAAAATCGGGATTTGTGTTTGCCGCATTGGTCATTGCTACAACAGCAACACCAGCATTAAATTTGGCAATATAGTTGACAACAATCAAAAGGAACAGCATGAAAGTCTGCACATGACGCTGTCCTAGTAAAGGACCTGTCAGAAGAATAAGCATAAAAAATTTCTATAGTTTGCAATTATCATTAAATTTCAATTAAAAACTAATTTATTGAAGTCCCTATAGGTGTTATCATTGCTTCCGCAATTATGAATGAAATCTGTGATTTTTTTTTTCACTTTTACGCAAGTACTTCAGACGTACTGGGGAACAACTGTCGTAAATTATTGAAAATAATCCCTAGCCAAAAAAAAAAAAAAAGAACCAACATTTTTTGACACATTGATAAAACTTTCAGTTTCATTGATTTAGTATTACACGACACATGGACATTGTAATCCTTGGTTTAATATATTGACTATGGTTTCCGAAAAAAAATATTCCAAGTGCACAATTTGTATAATTTATTTTTTAATTACTTTTCGATTAGAAAATTTACCCTTATTTTTTTCTGTTGTCATATTTTTTTTTTCTCGTTTCACTTCAACTTATTAGAACCGCACACGAAAGAATCCGAAAGGCAACTCAATAGGAAATCTGCTGTGAGTTTGCTTTTTACCTAACACTCTACTATTGATAACTGTATTGATAGACTATTGATAGCAAATAAAACATAACATAATAGACTATACATGTGTATATGTTGACAAGACACACGTACATATAGACATATTGGAGTCTGATTATAGATAACTCTAAGGGAAGACCTAGAACTTGAACTAGATTTAGTCTGCTTCATTGAAATTAGTTCGATTGTTATGATAATTCCAATACCCTGCAATTATATAGTAAACTTGTATGTACAATTATATATAGAGTCTATATAAAATTTGTATTATAATTCCAATACCCTGCAATTATATAATTAAAGTAAATATACATTTATAAAGTTGTATGTACAATTATATATAGTGTCTATATAAAATTTCTAACACATCAAAATTCCTTCTTTCCCCTAACTAAAATCTCATTTAATTTTCTCATTTTAGTGTCCCAAAACGGTTTTAGGAACTTATCTACCCAACTATGAGTCCATGTAAATCAAAAGCCAATTCATGGATTTGCCTGTTAGTTATCTAATC
Organism: Zaprionus obscuricornis; assembly: GCA_037044475.1. Taxonomy (NCBI): domain Eukaryota; kingdom Metazoa; phylum Arthropoda; class Insecta; order Diptera; family Drosophilidae; genus Zaprionus; species Zaprionus obscuricornis. The sequence continues at coordinate 48,830 of JBAMBR010002549.1, read as the reverse complement.
ACTGACCAAATTCAGTTAACTTCACGCTTATCTAAACCGAAACATATACATTGTGCACTTCAGATCTGTCTGTGAAGTGACAAACGCAATCTAAGGTTGCTGCAAGGTGCAAATAGGAAAATTTCAGCTGATTGTGAAAGTTGTGAACGAAAATCACAACTCAGTCTATGAATTCAAATGAAAGGTAAGTACTTAAACTTCTTATCAAAAATGTACAGTTAGTAAATGTAAATATCGAATAAGTTGGCAGCGCTATATCGAAGCGTTGCCATTCTGTACGATAAATGTACATAAGCTGGCAACGCTGTCGCAAATAAATAAAAGTTGAAAAAACTGCTAGATATATTTTTTTTTTTTTTATTTTATTTAACTAGAACAACTTAAAATACGATGATTTCTATACATAAGAATTGCTTAATATTGATTAATTTTGCACTTAGCGATTTTCCTCTTCCTCCTCCTGCAGACGCAATATGTCCGCTTTATTGATGAAATAATAGCTCGGCTGTCTACCCTTGAGATCCTTAGCCGTGCGCTTGGCACCATTTTGTATTAGAATTCGACTGACGCTCTCACAGAAATTTGTGCCCAGGGCATAGTGCAGTACCGTGCGTTCCAGCTAAAGCGATAAGGGAATTTAATATGATGAAAAATAATTGAACTTAATATTGGATGCTACTTACATTGTCTGTAACCTTAAGTGCCTCAGGACATAGTTCAACCAAATGTTGAACCATTTCCTCGGACTCCTTAAGCACAGCTATGTGTAGTGCAGTGCGACCTATAGAATAACATGCAATAACAAATAATTCGACAATAATATTTTTAGTATATACTAAGTTATTACCATAATAATTTTTGGTTTTTATTAACCACTTGGCATTGTCTACGGCGGTCAACTCTTTGAGTTTTTCCACATTCTTATCGCGTATCATTTGATGCAATTCCTCACGTGCCTCTTCCATAGTTCGTAAATTATTTAAGAAATCGACGAGTGCCACGTTCTGACGTTCTGCTGCAGCATCCAAAATACTTTTGCCACTTTCGTCCTCAATATCTAGAATATGATCGTAGCCTTGCAGCGCCAATTGTTCAAAGGGCGCCACATCCCCTAATAGAAAAACATAGGGTTCAATATTAAGTTATCGATATTAATTATTGGTACTTACCCATCACTGCCTGGGCAAGTATATAGCGATCAATTTCAGCAGCATTAGATGCTTGATTTGCTTGTAGCGCTACATCTCTCGCTGTGCGATACAATTCATCTCTGTAGGTCAAATCGATATGCGACTCTTCGATTAATGTATAGAGTGCACCACGACGATGTGCACGTGCACAGGCAAAATGTAACATGCTCTGTCCATGCTCATCACGTTCCTCCATATGTTGCATAGCCAAAGCTTCCTCATCATCATCATCGTCATTGGCCGCTTCGTCGCCATCGATTTCTATAATATCGGCATGTGTATTACTAGTGCGACTACTCGACAGTTTGAGGGTGGAACGTGCCAAGGCTGTAGAATTACTGCTAGCTTTGCTATTGCTGCCACCTGAATCTGTATGGGATTTACGTTCGCCCATGAATTGCTGCAGATATCCAGTTAAATAAGCAACTGGATCCTTGGGACGTTTATTGGCTATTTCGGTCAAGGCTTTGATTAGCGGATCAGCAAGTGCTATAATAAATTGATATATATATATACATATATATAGATCTGACTATATATAGGTCTTTGGAACTTACAATCAGCTAAATATTTGCCTTGTTCCGTTTTAAAGATGGGATTCGATTGAAAGCTAACGGGCTGCGCTTGACCTGTCAAATGCATAGAGTTATACAGCGAGATATATATAACGATTAGTCAGTGATTACAGATCAGATTACTATATATACACATAGACTTAATTTATATACACAAAGCAAAAGATACTAATTAAAAGTCATCAAAACTGAATCTAAATCGATCAAATCTAAAATATACTTTTAGCAAATTATAATGAAAATTGGTACAAAACACAATTGCACAATTGGGATAGTGAGTGGGGTAGGGTTGTTCTTGAGGGGGGAAAAAGAGGGGAAGGGTAGTACAATAGGTACGTACGTGTATCTCAAGAGAACTTTTTGCGTGCGACGTTAACGGCCGAAGCTGAGGATGTGGAATTGATATTTTTTTGTGGCTTGTTGTTGTTTTTTTTTTTTATTTTTTTTATTGTTTATTCAAGCTTAATAAAATTCTAAATATTTGGATCAACCAATAGCTGTCTATATATAGTATATATATATATATATTTTACATTATTATATAATTTGATATTTATGGTGCACTTCTTATTGTATTTACAATACAATTGCATTTTGAAAAATGTATGAGACGTGCGCATTTCATTTTTGTATCTGTATCTTGTATTTTCTGTATCTATATATATCAATCAATAATCTGGGAGAGAGCGTATCAATAGCTGATTCAATTGCGATCGATAATGCTATTCTTTTTGCGTTTGAAGATCTTCACCAGCATTGTAGCAATATGTTTTGAGTTTGTTAACGACATATCCTTCTCCAGCGACAATATATTGGTGACAGCAGTGCAATAATCCTGGAATAGCACATACTCCACAATTCCCATACTCTGCATATTGATAAGGCGTACCGTCAACTTTGACAGACGATTGGTTACCATGCTCAGGCCACGTACTGAGCATAGATGTCGTAGATTATCCAATTCCTTCATTAAATTGGGCAATTTGACAATTGTTGTCATTTTGAGTCCTGTGCCCAAATATGCTGGACGCGACTGTAGATAGCCGAGCAAATAACTCTCCTTAAAGTGCAGCTGTGTCTCCAGATAGGAGACAGCGCGTCCTACACGTGTATAGGCTGCACCCATATCAGCTGCTTCTTTGCTCGAAGTGGACGAGATGACACGCAAATGTTCCTGGCAATTCAACCAGACGGCCATATTTTGTGCCGAGTTGACATAGACGCCACGACCATAAGGCCAAAGAGCGCCATTAAAGGCTGTTGATTCGGCTGCTTGTACCAGATCTTTGGTATCCAACAGAGAGATCATCAAGCCAAGATTTGCCAACATGGTGGTCACCTCTGAGTCTGTTTCGAGCAGCTCTGTCAATGTATAATAGCTGCCCGATTCTGTTTCACCGATTGCTTCGGCAAAGTTAGCTGTGAATATTTTGCTCATCATGACACGTTCAGCTTGCTCGATTTGGCCAATAGTCAGATTGAGTGGTAGCTCTAACTGATCAAGATTACGGGATGCTTCAACAATGCAACGTGTCACCAGCTGTGATTCATCATCGTAGACAAAGGCTGCCGTATTCAATCGTTCACCATTATCCATGGGAAAGTAGGCGAGACGCGGATGTGGCTTGAAATCGGCATCGATGCTCAAGCAATGCATATCCTTGAGAAACGGTACAAGAAACTCCTGGAACACAACAAAGACATCAAAGTCCGGCGCAATGATGCCACAATTAATATCCTCCTCAAGATGACGCAATTTCGATGTCTTACGCATTGCCGGCCACAACACATCGAATAAATTGTGATCTAGTCGCGTTTGTCGCCGTTTGATCTTCTCATAGACGGCGCGCTTGAGGAAACGACTTAGATAACTTGTTACAGAAACTTGCAGTGCGGAAGCACTTAACGGTTTACGATGTGACAAAGCTGAAGCTGTGCTACCGCTGAGCAATTTGCCAGATTCGGTGATGACACTAAAGCAACGTTCCAGAGTACGTGAAATTTCGCCATCCTGTAGCTCTCGTCGTGCGCTATGTAGATCATCAGGAACTGTTATGGATGCCGTCGTTATAAATGTTATTGTAGTAGTTATCGTTGATGTCGTTGATGTTGTTGTTGTTGTTGTTGTTGTTATGCAGCGTTGGGTGTAATTGTTGATGATTATCAGTACAGCACAGAGCCAGAGCACGAACTAATTTGTACAACAATACCAACAGACATATAGACACACACATATGGACATACAAATAGATACGCAACACAGAAAAGCACACTTGTAACTGAAACGCACATAAATTATTGTGTCTGGCGCATTTTGCTTTATATATATAAAAAAAAAAGGTGCGAAAAATAAAACTACAAAAAAAAAAAAAAAAAATTAATTAATAACGAAACGAAACAGAAGAAAAAAAGCCAGCAAATAGTTAACTAATTGTACTAAAAATATTACTTAAACGTGAAACAATTTACTATGTAAAAATTTAGTATAAGTTCATTTTGATATTATGCTCAGATTAAATCTATAAATGAAACTATAGCTAAACATATAATTGAAAAGACGCATAGAGAACAGCATACCAAGCTTGGGCATTGAATATTATATACTATAATATAAAATGAGGAACTGAATTTGATATTCAGCTGTCTCTGACTAAGCAACAGCATACTAGGCTTACTCAATGTAAAGTATATACATATGACTGTACAGGTTCCTCTAACTCTTCAAGTGTTTTGTCTTTTAACTAATCTAAACTCAAGTATATCAAGATTTACATACCGAATATATCATCAATATTGTTGATAATCTCATTGAAGAACTCTTGATTTGCCGCCATATTGTTTTCTATATTAACGACTTAAGGTCCGTCACTGTTGTCCGTCCGCTGCTACTGAACTGCGCGTCGTTGCCACCAAAAGTTGACTAACTAACTAGCATGGTCGCAAACTAACGCTATGTGAGTACACAGAAACCTGTGAAGGACGCGTGATAACCACAAACTACAAATAAAGCAATATATATATATGTATATGTGTGTGTGTGTGCGGTTAAAAATCGATGTTTTAGCGGGACAGGGCAGTGCAGGGCTGGAAAAGAACAAATCGAGCCAGCTAATCGTATAGAGGCCTCATGTCCGGAAGTATAAGTTGCCAAACAAAACGTATTTAATTATTTTATGGCAAGTTCTATATATGTGTGTGTGAGTGTGTATGTATGTATAGTTAATATGTGTAAATGTGTATATAATAACAAAACAATGCTAAAGCTTAAGCAAAACAAAATAAACATTGATTTAGTTGCAATTGAATTTTATACCTTGATCGTTAAGTAATTGATTCTCCAATTCTTCAGCACCAAATATAGTCAAGAGTTCTGTATAAGTTAAGACATCCTTGGATTTCTCAATGTCCATGTAGAATTCAGGCGTGTGTCCCATCTATATGAGAATATAAAATGTGCGTTAGTTTATTTCGTTTTCATTTCATATTTATTATTATTATTGATTCCAAGTTCAAATTCGTTGGCCTATAACTAACAATTAGTTCGTAACTTTTGAAAGTCAAACACTAGCACCTTGACCCATTTTAACGTCAAACGTAATAAATATAATAATATTTTAAATACATTTTCGGGAACAGCTGTAAAAGTTACCAGACAATCAAAGTCAGGATTTTTCCAAGCAATTATTGTACTATTTAAGGCTCGTAAATTAAATTCTAAAATTAATTTTCAATTTTCAATCAATTCATTTAACAAACAAGCAAAGATATTTTTCATATAACGACGTAATTATACACTTGGAAATGTAGGACAAGAACTTTTTCTACCTTTTTTTTTCTTTGCCAATTTGGAAAAAATCTTAAAACCAATAGATTTCTCTCAGTGCATGTGTCCTATATATGGCATATAAATATTTGATACTTGTGCTGAAAGTGCGTGCGTAGAATATCTGTGTGCTACATTGGTATTCACCTTGTCGAGTGCCTTAGGATCAGAGCCTAGTACGGACAGGACATTGTAAAAGTGGCCATTGTCCTTAATTGTGGCAGCATAGTGCAATGCCGTGCGTCCGTCATTATCCGTAATTGCCATGGTCTCCGGAAAGCGTGTAGCTAAATATCGTACAATATCTGTGCGAAACAGAGACAGCAGACATAAAACGAAAGAGAAAGAGATAGAGAGAAGCAAGAGAGAAAGAATGTTTAGGAACTATGCTGTATTGTGGCTCTGTATATTGCCTTACCGCTGTGACCAAAGAGAACGGCAACGTGCAACGGCGTGGCACCATTTGGCGATATGTCGTTCTTTGCAATTGCAAACTTCCGGCGATCCAACGCCTGCTGCAACGCCAACAAACCGCCGTCACGTGCCGCATCGTGCACGCGACGTATTTTCTCCTGCAATTAGTAAACAATTGAAAGAGAATATAGAAGAAATAAAGAACGAGAGAGAGAGAGAGAGAGAGAGAGAGAGCTGTAGAAAGAGCTAGAATACAAACCATATAGCTGGGCACATTATTGAGAAATGCCTGTATCTCAGGTTCCTTGGACTTGAGACCCAATAAACGGGCGCCTTCACCACTGAGCACAATCTCAGCCAACTGTTCCATGTCACCAGATTCAATAATTTGCTGTAAACGCGCATCCTGTGAATGAAATGAGTTCAGCTTCAATGGGACATAACGGAACATTGTACAAAGTTCTTTGGTGCAATTGATGGAGTGAAAGCGGTAGAAGAGTGTCAGAGAAAGAAATAGAAATAGAAAAAGGAAAGATACGTGCAAAAAGTAACAGAATTAGTTTAAGACAGAAAAACGTTAAGCGATGTGAATGAGATGAAATTAGAAAAGGAAAAGGAAAAGAAATTGATGGAAAGTGATAATATATCTATATCTTTATATATATTAATATATAGAGATAAAGAGAGAGATAGAAAGAGAGAGAGAGAGAGAGAGAGATTTAGTTTAGCCGCTTATACTTCATCGACTTCATAAGCTGCAGTTTGAGACTGAACTGTATAATCCTCGGAGGCGCCTTGAACAAAGCCTTCAATAGCTAGCGATGATGTTAAAGAATCGCCACCATCATTATCCTGCACCAGATCCTGTTCAATTTCCGCTTCTATTTCCGTATGATGTCGACTGTTGCTTCCGCTTGGCGTTGCCGCTATCACATCCTGATGAGAGAATTTCGCTTGTAATTTTCAAAGGGATTTTCTGTTTTCGTGTTCTTGTTGTTGTTGTTGTTGTTGTTGTTCTTGGATATAAACAGGTGCAGCACAAGAATACAAGAACTACAAAGACAAAGTACTGTGTCTATGTGTATGTGTGTGTGTGTGCTCAATAATTGTGCCATAATACAATATAGAACAAGATTTTTTGTAACTAGATTTAACAAATATAAACAATATTGCGCATACGCCCCATGTTCAACCATTGGGGGGGCATTAAAGATTAGATCAATGCGCTCTATGCAGTCATTAGTCACGCCCACGCATACACACACACGAAACAATTGTTGCAACAACTGCAACTAATGTTTACCAGATATATCATTATATAGTATATATATATATCGTATATCGTATATATAGTCATATATAGAAGTCATATATATCATTTTCTATAGTCATATCTAATGCCTGCAACTGTTGTTTGTGCTTTGACGTTTGCATGCTCAGTTGCCATTTGAATGGACGAACTGACAGCAGCAGCAGCAGCAGCTGAGACACAGTAACGCCATGAAAGTGAAATGCCAGCAATAAATGTTTTATACACTTGGAGAAATTACTGTGTGTGCGGGCCCCTCAACACGAAATTAGCCAAATTTGAATTGCGTATTGTAAGTTGTAAGCTAAATAAATATATTTGAAATAGAAATTTTACTAGAATTTTCATAAGTTTCCTTTTCAATAACTAGACTTTTTTGCCATGTGTATGCAATATATCTGCTGCTGAACAGCTGCTGATTTGGCCAATCGATATGCGCAAAAATATATATATGAAAATTGCCATTGATTTGATCTAAAATATATAAAACAAACAAAAGAGAGAGAGAGAGAGAGAGAGAGAAAGAGACACACAGAGAGAGATAGAGACACACATAGAGAGAAAGAGACTGAGAGTAAAAGAGAGAGAGAGAGACAAACAAGAAAACAAATAGAAAAATTTAGGTTTTTTTTTTCGGTGCGATACGTAAAACAAAACACACGAGTTGCGGTTATTTTATTGCAGTATTTGTCGTTTTTTTTTTTATCAATTCTATTTTACTATTTTTTTTTTTTTTAATTTGTTATTGATTAAATTAGAGTTTCATATGGATATGGTAGTAGTATATAGTAGTAGTAGTAGTAGTAGTAGTAGTATATAGTTTTATATAGATTATAGATAGATAGATAGTTTTATGTATGTTGAGTTGAGATTCATTGCGTTTACAAAATATACACGACAAAATTGATTTTGTTATAGTATTTCTTCAAGCTTTAAGTGTTTTGCTGTTGTTGTTATTATTATTATTGTTGTTGTTGTTGTTGTTGCTGTTGTTGTTGTTGGTTGCGTCTACAATTGAGAAATAAGTTGAGTAATTTGTGTGCCAGCAGCTGGTTATAAATATATATATATTTTTTTTTTTGGTTATACGATTTTGAGCAACGCCACAAAACATCAATCAATTAATCAATCAATTATTTAATCAATCAATCAATCAATTAGCACAATCTACTGACTGCACACAAGCATATTGGCTATGTGTCTCTCTCTAAAGCATGCCAATCTGTACCTCATCATCATCCTCTTCATCCTCCTCTGCGGCAGCGGCATCGTCGGCAGCTGCATCAGTTTTCTCTTCATTTTGTTGCTCAACTGCTGCTTCATCAGTTCCATTTGCCAGCTGTGTTGTTGTTGTTATTGTTGTTTCATTTTTCTCTGCTGTTGCTTCGGTTTCGGTTTCTGCTACTATTTCGATTTCTTCTTCCGGCTCGTTGCCATTTTCAATTGCTGCTTCAGTCTTTTCAGTTGCATTTTCCTCACTCTCCATTGCCTCATCGCCATTATCCATTGTCTCTGCTTGATCTTCCTCAGCTTCCTCTGCTGCTGCTGCTGTTGGCTCTTCTGTCTCTGCTGCTGCTGCTGTTTCTTCCTCTGTCTCTGCTGCTGTTGCTTCCTCTGTCTCTGCTGCTGTTGCTTCTGGCTCTGCTGCTACCTCTGTTGCTTCTGTCCCTGCCTCTGCCTCTGTCTCTGCTTCAACTTTATCTTCTTCTGTCGCGCTTACAGCTCTTGCAATATTCTGTAAAAGTAAAAATTGGCGACTGATTTGGACTTTGCCTTGGTTTTTATACTACAATATTCAGTCGAAGTATAAAAGCTCAGTGTCTAATATACAATAAGTAAAGATGTGTGTGTGTTAGTGTATATGTGTGTATGTCTTTCTTTGTGTGTGTGTGTGTGATTGAATGCTCTGCAGCTCTTTCCCTCTGAAACTGTACACAGCAAAAGCGCAGGGTGCAAAGCAGCTAAACAATAATCAAAAAAAAATTAAATATTGTTCAACAACAACACAGCGCGCAGCAATGGGGAAAAATATCTTACCGATACTTTTCGACTTGCGCACAAAAATAGAAAAAAATTTTGGATAACCAAAATAACTTACCTCAGCTTCACTTTCAGTATCGCCAGCTGTATCGCTGCTGGCTGCATCACCAGCATCGCCATCGGCATCGCCGCCCCCGTTAATAGCTGCTGGCGTTTCTGGTCGACGCATTATTGGTGCTGCAACAACAGCAGCAGCAGTTTCCGCATCCGCATCGGCATCGGCATCCGCTTTGGATAAATCATCCTCCTCATTGGCACTTGTACTGTAAGCGCGTTTATTAAGCGAAAACAATTTCAAAATGCAAAAAACACTCAAAAGCCATGCCACAAAAAAAACAAAATAAAATATATATAAAAACAAGAACAACATCTTAAAGCGATGATACTCCCCATAGTCCTCATAGAACAGTATAATAACCCTTAGCCACACCCTCCCTCCCCCAACCCTTTCCCAGGCAGCAAAAGCTAAAGGCCAAGTGAATGTCAAGACACTTACCCATCATTCGTGTCGAATTCCGAAGTATTCTCAGCGCTGTCGTCCAACGATTTACGACCATTTACAGCGCCAACCAACGGTTTCATATTCAATTTCTTTTGACCGCAAGAACAGCAAGAATTTAACAAGGTTTTCAATTAGCTTCGAAGGTCATTGCACCAACTTTCCCCCATTGCCCACAACCTAATTTCCATCTGTCGACATACACGACCGGTGACCCTTTAACTTACCTTACTCTGTTTGCTGCTGCTACGACTGGCGTCACCGCCAACGCTGCTGTCGTTGCCCTCATCGGGACTGAGCGCCTCCCAGTCCGTAACGCTATCCGGGGAGATGCGTGGTGCCTCTGGCACATAAACCAGAAACGCGCGTTCAATTTCGTGCGGCTTATGGCGATAATACGATGGCGTCTTCATTTTCTGCAAAAAAAAAAAAATATAAAAATTTTAATTGTTTTGCAGTTGAACTTCAGCTTCAGTCTTGGCAACTTGGCAAATGGAACTTACGTAATCCAAGGCCTCCTCATCGCAACCAGCTTGAGTTAATAACGTATAACAGCGCATATTATTCTTGGCACTTGCTGCCCAATGCAATGCCGTCTTGCCTGTTATATCGATCTCATGTGCACCTTCAGGCCATAATCCTACCAAATATTCCAAGATCTTGGTATGCCCCAAACCGGCAGCCTTATGTATGACATTTAAACCGTTGCCATCTTTAGCTGTAACCAAAGCCTGTGGCACCGGTGGCTCCAATTGCGTTTGCAATGTTTCCAAATTGTTATCGATAACAGCTTGATGTAAATCCTTGGTTGCATTCTAAATATAATCGAATATATATATAGTTATATATCTGATTCTTATTATATTTTCAATGCTTGACTTACCATTACATGCGGCACAGCGGCTAAGAAACGTTTGACACGCCCATTATTGCTTGCTTGCTGACAGAGGCGTTGCCCCTGGCCCGCCCACAATATGCGCGTCAGTTTACCAATGTCCTTTTCGTGCATCCAGATGCGAATGGTCGATAGCTTCACCGAGAAATCTATTAGGCATCAAAGCAAAAGTGCAAAGTGCAAATAGAAAATTAATTTACCAAAAAAACAGAAAAAATTCCTCAAAACGCCCCCGCAACACGCCCCATTTCGATTACGTTTACATTTCACTTCTTGTCTAGTTTTTTTTTGAGTCTTTTTGCTGTTCGTGCTTGCATGCAATTTGCAAGTAAAACGAAAATTAAAAAGCGAAATGCTCAAAATTAAAGTCTCAACAACTTCTTTTTTTTCTTTTTCTCTTTTTGAATTTTGGCAAAAAAAAAAATAAAATAAAATTTACTTGAAGGTCGCGCGTTACTTTTTGTTATATGTTTTACTTTGTACTTGAAAAGTGAAATGCAAACGTAACGCCCCATAAAATGCAATGTGAAAGTGTCAGCTGCATGAGCTGTAGAACAGCAGCAGCAAAGACTCAATGTGTCATGTGGCGAGGGGTGGAATAAAGAAATTACTGCATTAAGTATACGCACCGTCATTGTCACGCCGCTTACGTCCATTCTGACCAGCCGCCTGTCCATTCATTGGCATAACTGCAATTGGATCAGACATGTTTTGCAATCGTTACGATTTAAATATATAAACTACACAAAGAAATTTATATATACATATAAATATATAAATATATAAGATTAGATATATATATATATACACATATATATATATAATTAGAAAACGTTAGTGCTTATGTATTATTCAACGTTTTGTATGGCAAACAAATAGCCGCCTACTCGACAAGTTGCCACTGCTATCTTGCTGTGTCAACTCTTTTGTGCCTTCAATTTTACTTTTGATTATTGTGCTGTGTGTTTTGTTGCGTGTGCGTCAGCTTTGAGCCACGTTGGCCAACTAAAACATGGCTGACCGACCAGGCAAGGTGTTGAATTTAGGACAGCTCAATGTGTTATTTCTCATTTTTACACATTTCTTTTTTTATAGCTTTTCTAGCTTTTTTTTAGCTTTTTTGCTGGCTGACTGCTACTTGCTGTTCTGTTGTGCCATTTGCCATGGTGGCCAAATGTTGCTTCAAGTGGCGGCACAAGTGGCATGAGGTAATTGCGTCCTCTACGCGCTGAATAAATAACATAGCTGACAACTACTTGTCGTTGTATGTGTGTGTGTGTGTGTGTGTGTGTATATATTGCTTATATGCGGAGCTTGGGTAAACAACAGTTTCATTAGCTGCATATGCAAATAATTTGTATGCAAATAGCGCTAAATAAAAAAAAAAACACATTTTGATTAGTCTGACTTTGTTTCACACACACACACACACACACATACACATACATACACATGCATAGACACATTTATTTTGTGTCTGCAGCAAAGTTGTTGGCAATAAAAAGCCAACAATTGCCACGGAAATGACGCATTAGCGTTTGCCACTTAATGTTCCCAAACACTCAAACCCCTCCCTTTCTCTTTCTCTCTCTCTCTCTCTCTCTACACTCTTTTTCACTCACTCTTCAGCTATATACTTGTTGAGCCTGACACTTGTAATGTGTGTGTGTTGTGCCACATTTGGGTGCACGCAATATGCAAATTTTTTTTTTTTGGTCATGTCTGCAATTTGTCACGCATGCAGAGAGTGAGAGAGAGGGAAGGGAAGCAAAGTATATTGCGTGTCTTAATTGGTTGCCACACACATAAAATGTAATTGAGTCAATTAAGCGCAACTAATGCAAATGAATGTATGAATATTCAAAGCCAATATTCACATTCTATTCATCAAAATTTCACTTTGATAATGCGACACTCACACACAAACACTTTGACAAACTCACCTTTTGGCGGCGATGAATGATAATAAAGTCCATGAAATCTGCGTCTTCGTTTTGGTGGCATGCTTTAAATAACAATCCCTTGACACACACAGTGCACTAAAGTATCAAATAGATTTACTTCTTCTTCTTCTTCTATGTAGTTGTTAATTTTTTTTTATGTTTACTATAATTAAAGTCCGCGACTTTGCGTATCGCTCCAGTCGTGATTTGTACAACACATTTTAAGCACTTGAATTTGTTTTGTATTTATTTGTTTTTCACTTTTTTTTATTGTATTTGCCTTTTTGTCCGTTTGCGGCGTCCGTTGTCGTTGCAAGTTCAACGACGTCTGGCGGGCATTAACGATTTTAGCGGCTTGTCAATACGCATTTTGTTTGGTCAGTGCTTGTTGTTGTTGTTGTTGTTGTTCTTTGTAAATTGGCCAATTGCAAGGCGCGCGCTTTGCGTGTGTGCATATTGTATGAGTTTACTTGCATTTGCTCTATATGATAGTCTAAATATATAAACATGGTCACCCTAATTTTATATTTAGTGAGGGAAAAACCAACAAAATTCTAACATTAAAGTCGCGTTACGAAAATGTGCTTAATATAGAAATTTTATGTTATTTTTAGCTGCAATATAAAATTACTTAAAATTCTATGAATTTTCTATAGCAAAATTAGCAGCATTAACTGAAGAACTAAATTGTTTAATTAATTAAATAATTGAATTTATATAATAAAATAATTTTTTTAATTTTTTGAAATATTTTTTTTTATAATTTTAAAATTTTGTTTTCCTCTTCGCTTAATGCACAAAACTTGTTTGACGCTTTGCAGTTGACAACACGAATATTGAAAATAAAACATAGCATACTTATTAGGGCAATGACAATGGGCGGGGAAAACTGCATTTTGCAGGTGACTCACAAAGAGCAACAAATATGAAAATGAAATAATAATAATAACGGACCATTGCATACTTATGCGGGCAACGCCTTTAAACGCGCTGAATAACTAAAGAATTCAATTGCAGGACGGACAAAAGCAAAAACAAAGCAATTAACAACGAATCAATAATTCGATTTCGAATTTTATTGAATGTAGAACAAACACACAAAAAAAACACATACACACACAGACATACACAAATACAAATACCAAGTCAAACAATTTATGAAAAAAAAGTGAACTTCAAGGTCCTGCGTACGTGGCAATTGTAGCACGTGCGGGCAAAAAAAAAAAAAAAAGACCCGATGTGAACTTTCATTGAGCACAACAACTGCAAATGATACGAAATGAAATATATATTGAAAATAAATTTTTTTTTATTTTTTTTTGGGAAATTGCTTATAAAAATGTATTGTGAATTGAGAATCATGTTGAATGACTAATTGAGACAACTGGCAACTGTCCGAGTTGCGTGTTATTTAGTTGGTCAAAAGACAAAAAGTAAAATGCTATTGACACACTTTCATTTCTATTGTGCGATGCGTGTTTATGACGTACATTCGACTCAAGGCTCTATGATCCATAAGTCTTAACAATTTCTAAGTAATATGTGACCTAATTTAATGAGTTCATAACTGAGGAAGAGTCAAAAGAAGAAAAAGAAGTTTGAGTAAGAGTTTAAGTAAATAGAACATGAAAATGTCAATGCCTAATGAAACACAATTAGAATTGTAATTAAATGTGTTAACGCAGCACTTAAACGATTCATATATCATTTTCTATATATATATGTATGTGTGCGTGGCGTGTGTGTGTTTGTGTTTGTTTAGTACAGCTGCTCTAAAATTAATCACTGCAACACAATGAGCATTTAATTCTCAACACATTTGTGAATTATAAATGGGCCAATGATTGCAGCTAGTCAGGTAATATTTCTGTCTTGTCTGTCACTTGCAGGTGCATTGAACTTGCAACGTACTGTGACAGTGGCAATAATAGCAGCAGCTGGTCAACGTCACTACGTTCAATGTAAAGGCCAAAAGGCCAAACTCATTTAAATCACAAACACACACACACAGTATGCAACACTACACAGACACTTAATATGTCTACAAAGTTAAGCACTTGCACTTTTCTTTAAGTTTTACTTGTTCAACTTTTTATAGTAAAATTTATATCAAATTTTCTTTTTCAAATTTCCATTTTTTTTTTTTAGTTTTTTTTTGGTTCGGTTTGCACGGTGCGCGCTTTACTTGACGACTGCGGCATATTCAGCATTTTGTAGGTGTTTTTATCTAATTTCTAGCACACGCATACTAATGCCACTCACAGTCAGTCAGTCAATTTTGTCTCTCTTTCACTTTCACTGTGTGTGTGTGTATGTTTGTGTGTTACTGTAATTGTTGTAGTTGTTATTGTTATCCTTTTGGTATCGAATATTGGTAATGGCTGTTAGCGTTTGCATGCAAACGCCAAAAATGGAAACAAAACTGAAACTGAAAAACTGATGAACAGGCCCAGAACGAGTACTGGGCGTTCTATTGCTTGTGTGGGCGTGGCTGCTAGTTCAGTGCGCTATATGTCTCTGTATATGTGTATATACGTGTGTTTATCTTGTCTTGTGGGGAATGCGTGCATATGCACGCAGTGCGGCAAATAACGAAGCAAGCCTAAAAGTATGCCAACAAATTTCATGAGAACTTTTCAAGTGTCATACAATTATTTGTAGCATACTTTTAAGCGCAAACTGAAATTGCAAGAATATAAAATGAGAATATTATGATTTATGATTAAAGCGCAATTATCAAAAGTAATAATAAAAATATAAAATTATGACTGTGATTTTAATGTTGTCCCATAACGCAGCTAAATATAAAACAAAAGGCCAAAAAATATAAATAGATAAAACTTGTTATACGTCACCTTCGAGGCAAAGATACACACACACACAGTTACATATATATATATATATATATATAGATATATATTTGAGCTAGTAATTGTACAATTTGCAACTTAGCGCCTTATAAACTAGACTTAAAATTAGATTTTTGTGTTTTTTTCTTACTTTTTTTTTTGTGTAATTGAGAAAGCCTTCATTGGGGGCATATCTGGGGAAGGGGGAGGCAGTCTGAGCAGAAACGGCAGCCAAATAGCTAAAAATATATTTATATAATTTTAAACTACATTCAATACATATCGTCTATATACTATATATAATATAAACTTGGCTAAATATCTAGATTATTTAAGTGTTTTGTAAGTTGTGGCTCAGTTCGTCCGTGGAAACGTGTATGGGTTTAGATAGTTCGATGTCCGTGACGACGGCTTCCTCTATAAAATAAAATGACATAAAACTCATTAAGCAAAGTGGAAAGAGAAAGAGAAATAAACTTACCCAAATGTTGCCGTTCAAAGTCAATAATACTGCTGACAATGCTATTGAGTAGATCCTGCGTTATCGTCTCTGTAATATTAACAGGATCATAGTAAAGGAAACTACGTTTCTTACGATGCAATGTTGTATCTCTGCTACGACTACTGAACAATGCCAAACTAATGTGTGACTTTTGCAATGGTAAATTATCGGCACCAAATTCAAGACATTTGCCATAAACACAATAGCGTCGACCCAACATTGAACAGCGTGTGCCCAATGGGAAATAACCTCGATTGCCATTCACAAGATAATAACGATATTGTATAAACTCATCCTGACAGCCGACATGACAACTACGATCTGGTTCCTCAATGCTTGCCGCTATCTGTGCCCCATGACCTGATAGACCACGCACCTTCATGCTATATCTGGCACAAGTCTGTTCTGCATATTCTGCTGCCGTTTGTAGCCTTTCACATGGCTTCACCTTGTGCGTGCACAATTGTATATTATCTTTCTTCGTGTGCGTTGAGTAGACGGCTTGTACACCCTTTGAGTCGACCATGCAACTAGAATGACAGCCTGATTTTACTTGCCACTCTGTGGCAGACGAGGAGTCATCATGCACGGAGCCAGAGACTGGAGGTGGCACAATATGATTGTAGTTATTGTTATTGTTGTTGTTGTGCGCATAGTTGTCATTATAGGAAGTTTTACGCTTATGATGCTGATGATGATAAGGCAGCGCTTGCTGTTCATTATGATAACTGCGTACAATAACCTCTGCAAATATAAATAGAAGTTTAGCTAAAGCTTCAAAGTGCTCAGCTCACTTTCACTTACCATTTTCATTATGATTTCTTGATCTGTAGCCAACATTGTTATAGTAATTGGAATGTTGTTTACTCTCTAGCTGTGTGGAATCACGATGTGGTCGTGGCTCACGTGACATACAGAAGCTGTTATCCATTTTAAAGAAATTACTTGTAGAATTATCGCAAGAGAAACGTTCACAACGTCCAGCAATGCAATAGGCAATATCATTGGCCTTGTGATGCTGTGCATGGCAGGTGGTGCCATCGGGAAATACCCAACGACGTGACTTGGTGCTATTATTACGTGTGCGACAGTGCACCTTGCATGAATCCTCTAAAGAAATTCAAGATATAAAAGCTTAAACTTTGCTGTTTCTACTGCAAGTTATGCTACACTTACCTATTGTGCCGCTTAGCTGCTGCCCCTCGCCTGTTAGCTCACTATCCGATTTGCGTGCCTTCATGCAAACCTGCGTTGTGGCATAATATTCAATAGTCTGCACGGGCACACTGTAACATTGTTTGGCAAGGCACGTTTCAAATTTGCGATCACGACCCATGCAACGTTGCCGATAGTTGAGGCAACTGCGATTATATGTTCTTAATCCCGTGCTGCCTTCAATCAAACGATTCGATGGCCCATACAGGCAACCAGAGGCGCAATCACTAGCTTCACCCCAATGGCTCCAAGTGCTCAACGCTTGCATCTCAATGCTATTTGATTTGTACTCGTTCAACTGTGCTGACAATTTGTTGGACTCCACAAAATTGGCGCTGTTTTTCTCAAAGTTGGATTTACTCAGTCCACTAAGCTGCTTCAACGAGCTCAGCGTGCTCTCCTGTGCGGGACGCTGCACGCAATAGCCGCCGCGACACCACTGCAAGCAGTTGAAACTTGTAAAATCTCCGTATGTATATAAATGTTGTAGCTACTTACCATATCATCGCCACATTCAGTGCCCTCCAGTGCTGGATGTGAGGTCCAAGTTATACGTCCACGCTGACAGTGCAAATCATGACAAATATCAAATTTATTTTGTGTACTCGCACGCACCGAATTTTGTCCATATTTCAGCATACATTGTTGATTGGCATCGAAACGTTCGCCCGGTAACATGCCCTCAGCGGAATGATCCAGTTGCTCCTTAAACTGGCCACGATCAAACAGACACTCAGCTTGTTTCTCACTGTTGAATAGAGAAAATGTATGAGTATAATTTTGACATGGAGAAAGAAATCTTTAGATACTTACGCTAAAAAGTCGTCGAGATAAGTGCGTGAGCATTTTGACCAAGTGATCTTGCCACTGCCCAAGGTGGGGGACATTATGTGTAAACTAGGATCACAGCCATTTTCCTTGGTGTCATGGCGCATGCCCAAACTGTAAGAGGAACAATTGGAAAATGAAACAGCATGTTAAATATAGCTTCAAGAGAACAAGGAATGTTGGAAATGAAACAGGGAACAGTGGAAATGAAACAGGGAATATTGGAAATGGAACACGAAATATCTACTACATGCACAAAAGACATTAAATGATGAAATTGAAAGAGAAAAAACTTGAATATAATGGGGAATATTGGAAATAAAACATAGCAGGGTGTAAGAGGAACAATTGAAAAATGAAACAACATGTTAAACTGTTAAATATAGCTTTAAGAGAACAAGGAATGTTGGAAATGAAACAGGGAACAGTGGAAATGAAACAGGGAATATTGTAAATGGAACGCGAAACATCTACTACATGCAGAAAAGACATTAAACGATGAAATTAAAAGAGAGCAACTTGAATATAATGGGGAATATTGGAATTGAAACATAGCAGGGTGACTACCGATATGTATTCCTTACTTACTTATGTCCAATCTCATGTGCCACCACAAAGACGCTCTCGAAATGTTTACCCTCATTGATGGTGCACGATGAGGTGGGCAAGCACATGCCTGCAACAGGTGCTAGACCCACCACTTGACTGATAACCTTGCCATTCTTGCCCAAAACATAAAGATCCAAACCAGTTAAAATGACAGCATGATCAAAATGTAAAGTATCCGCATCAGATGATGGATTTAAACTCTCTTGCCATATACAAAAATTACTCAAATATGTATCGATATCACTGGAACGACGTAGATCCGGCGGATCTTTGCGAAAAATTTCCAAACGTTTTAACACAAAATTAATGCGTCTACCTAATGTTGGATGATGATATAATAGCTGCACACCATTGATCATGGCCAGAACGAAGCGTATCAATTGAGTTTCAGTATCCTTGGGAAAATTACTTTCCATATGTCGATAGAGATCACTGTCCACAAAGATTGCTGTCTCAATGTGAAGTTCATATGGCGCTGGCCAGCGACGTGGCGTGCCAACAATATGACGACGCATACGACGATGTATATCAGTATCAACACTGGCAGCGGAGGCGGCGACTGAATTAGAGCCATGATGATGATGACGTGGCTGGTAGCGTAAACGTAGCTGCGATTGCAATTTACGATGTTGCTGATATTGTCGCTGTCGTTGCACTGACGGCGGCAAATGTTGCTGTTGCTGCTGCTTCGGTTCGTTGAATTCTGCTGCATCGGGCTCAAACTGCAGTTGACTGTCTAACGGTAACGATTGACTGTTTGAGCTGTTGTTGTCGTTGTTGTCATTTTGGTTCTTATCTAAGCGCGCCTGATAGAGCACATGCGTCGCTAGGCCAAAGCGCACTGGCAACGGTTGGATGACAAAGTTGCTGGCATTCTGTTGGAACACACCTCGCTGTCAAATGATAAATATTTATTGTTCATTTTCTCTATGCTGCAAGTGTCGTTGCTTCTACTTCTACTTCATGTTCATCTGTTTAATTACTTACCACAGTTTGCTCATCGCATAAGTCAAGTGCCGCCCATGGACTGCGATAGAAGCAACGTTCGAGTCGTTGCAACAATTGTGACGTATGCTCCACAAAGTGTGAACTGTTTGCTGTGCGTCGTATGTAAATGAAGGAATCATCGATTAACTGCGGCATTTGTTGCAATTGCAGCTGCAGCTCGGCCTCCACATTGTCGGCTGTAAAATGAATTTTGTATTTTTTGTATTTCTTTTTTTTTCAATTCAAATTAATTAAACAATTCGCAATTGGAGCAGCACGCGCTGGCGCTATGTATGCTGCTGTGAATGCTGCTGATGCTGTTGCATGCATTAGAAACTTACGCTGTGGCGCACTGCGACGTCGACGCTTATGCAGCTCCTGTTGTGCTGCACTGCGTCGTGCCAAATGAACCAATTTGAATGGGGGCGCTGCAAGGTAAACAAACGATGTAAATAGGTAAAAAGAGAAAAACAAGAATAAGATTAACAAGAACAACAACAACAACACGAGCTAAATGCAAAAAGTACTGAATGAAAGAATTTGTGCATTCCGTGAATCAATAATAGCCGTTTATACGCCTCACAAAACATGCCCCATGCCACAAACAGGAAGCCACGTCATCGAGCACTGTCGATTTATTAAGTGTGGAGTCCATTAGTTTGCCTAATTTTTCGGCTATTAGCTGTTATTAGACATATATTATCATAAACAATCGATAAATGTTCGATAAACAATCGATAAACAATCTATATTTAGCGATAAATAATTGATGCATAATTAAATAAGATAAACAAACGTTTTACACTTTGATTTATCTTAAATTTGCTTGCTGTCTGCTAATTTTCATAATCGATAATTATCGATAATTATTATTGTTTGATTATTAGGCCTCCTAATAATTTAATTTGTTATGCAACTGCATAAGTTCAGCAAAAAATGCATATATTATTGATAAATAATATCGATACATAAATCGATAAATTATCGATAAAATATTGTAAAGTGCCAATGACACAGTTCATTTATTTGCACATTAAATTTTTCTTTCTTTTCGCCTTTTGCTTTCTAGCGATAATTATCGATAAATATAATAATTATACTATTCACTTTGCACTCAAACTCAACTCTCTCTATCTCTCTCTCTCCCTCTACATCATTTACTGAAGTACACATTCAATTTCTTCCAAACTCACTCAAGTATATTGCAATGCAACATCGATTCTTCTTCTTTAATATCTGACACTCTAATAACTGTTTTTAACATTATTCGATTTCCATAGCCTTGTCTTCATATCAACGGAAGATCTTCTTCAAGTTGCTATCGTAATAACATGTTGCACTTTTTCTCATTTATCTTCTTCTTGTTCTACTCCAGCTGCCAGTCAGCACTTGGCATTGATTTTGCCGCATTTTGCCCAAAAAAAAAAAACAAGTAAGAAAGTTATAGTCGAGTGTGCTCGACTATATAATACTCGGTGCCCAAAGTTATATTATATATTTATTTTGCTCGTGCTGCGCACTCGCCAAATTTAAGTTAATATAAAAAAAAAAATTTTTAAAAAAACAAGTAGGGAAGGCTACAGTCGGGTGCACCCGACAGTAAAATACCCTGTACCCTTGAATAAAATGTAACTATTCTTATGTTATGTACCGAAAAAAAAATTGGATCTTTTGTTAAATCAATGCATGTAGAATAGTGAAATTGCTTCTGACTTAAATTTTAATTTCTTAGTAAAATATTTGCGTAAAATGATAGATTTCACTCACAGTTACTTCTTGTTTATATAATAATATTTATTTTGTTGTGACAAAAACAAAAGAATGCATACAAATATATATAAATTTATATTTATACACAATATATATATATATATATATATATATATATATATATGCTTAATATTTTTGCTAATTGAAATAAATTATGAGCCACTGTAAATTGTACTATTCATTACGCTCTTGCTCTTTACTCATTCTGAGTAAGATTCTCCGTTATTTCTAATTCAATGTTAAGAAAGGTAATGATTTACACATGTTACATACATACATGTATGTATGCATGTGTATACAATAATATAATATACAATCAATATACATTTTTTCAATCAATACCGGCTGCTTCCAAATAAAGCCTAGCTTTAACTTATGAGAATCGAGGAGGAAGGCACTTCCAATTTAAAATAACTGCCAGTAAATAAATTTTAATTTAAATATAACTGAAATATCATAGGAATCAAACTCACTTCACTGTTTGCCTGCTGCTTCATACTAAAGCCTAGCTTTAACTTATGAGAATCGAGGAGGAAGGCACTTCCAATTTAAAATAACTGCCAGTAAATAAATTTTAATTTAAATATAACTGAAATATCATAGGAATCAAACTCACTTCACTGTTTGCCTGCTGCTTCATACTAAAGCCTAGCTTTAACTTATGAGAATCGAGGAGGAAGGCACTTCCAATTTAAAATAACTGCCAGTAAATAAATTTTAATTTAAATATAACTGAAATATCATAGGAATCAAACTCACTTCACTGTTTGCCTGCTGCTTCATACGAAAGCCTAGCTTTAACTTATGAGAATCGAGGAGGAAGGCACTTCCAATTTAAAATAACTGCCAGTAAATAAATTTTAACTGAAATATCATAGGAATCAAACTCACTTCACTGTTTGCCTGCTGCTTCATACTAAAGCCTAGCTTTAACTTATGAGAATCGAGGAGGAAGGCACTTCCAATTTAAAATAACTGCCAGTAAATAAATTTTAACTGAAATATCATAGGAATCAGACAGACGGACAGACGGACAGACGGACATGCTCCAATCGACTCGGCTGTTGATCCTGAGTCAGAATATATATACTTTAGGGGGTCGGCCACGCCTCCTTATGGGTGTTACATACATTTGCTCTTGTCACTAACCCAATATACTCTTGGTTCCCATAGGGCACCGAGTATAAAAACAAAACAAAATTATAATAAGAAAAAACTTTCCACAATAAAAAAAAGAAGAATAATAATAATAATATAAACTAATGCATAGAGTTGTACTAACTTTAGTGGACTATGCTATATTTGTGCTAGTAGCTTTGCTTATCTTTCCGATCTGTTGCGTTTTAGAACTTACCTGCCGCTTTACCAAAGAGCAGCATACGTTCGTGATCCGCCAACTGCTCGAGCAGCGCATTCTCATCCAGCTGCCAAAAGAAAGAAAGAGAGAATTGAGTGTATGTGTGTGTGAGTGAGTGAGTGAGAGAGAGACAGAGAGAGAAAGGGAAACGAAGATCTTTGGTTTAAATACTGATTTTATGCAAACGTTAAAAAGCAAAAAAAAAAAAGTAAAAATAAAAATGAAAAAGTGTAACAAGCGCAGTTCAACAAAGCGTAAAAAGACCAAAAAAAAAAAAAAAACTGAAAACCAAAACCAAATTCAAAGAGCGAACTGCGACTTTAAGCGGCCACCAAAAGGGTTTCGTCTTTAAACAACCAAAAAAAAAAAAGCAACAACAATAACAGATGCAGAAGAAGAAGAAGTAAAACACTTTCACTGTACGCAACAATAGAAAATTAGTTTAGGAAAATCCCCATTAAATTTACAGTTCAACGAAAAGGAAATGAAAATACTAAAACGTATGAAAGATAAACCGCAAAAGTTGCAAGCTGCAAAGTTTGTAGGCTGCAGATATTAGATATCGGATATAGGAATTAAAACTTAGCATTATATCGGTCAAAGTTATATATATGTACTATAAAGTAATTCAAGCTACTAACTTTAAAAAGTCTGTGCGTGTGCCCCGCTTGTGCGATTATTTAATTTAATTTGTTGTTACATTTTGGACAAGCGCGTCGAGGCGCAGCGATGCATGAAGAGCGCTTCGCTTTGGGCTTTCAAATGATCGCTGTGGCTGGCTGTCAATTGGGCGTGGCACGACAGAGGGGCGGTATGTATGCTACAGATGTATGGTGCGTGTGTGTCTTTGTGTGTCGGTTACCCCGCCTATCGAATTGTTATGGTGCAAAAAGGTGTTGCACAAATTGGTAAATAAACAACAATGATGCTGAAAATGGGCGTGGCAAGTTGGCTTATTATTACGAATTAGCTTTTAAAGATATTTTGGCTAATTTGTTTGCTTGTTATGTTTAGAAAATTGGCTTAAATAACGTTCGATAACTAATAAAAATATCGATACATTTTTCAAAATTATTTTTAATATGATTTTTTAACAATTTCGATATATTTGTAAAACTAATCGATTATATATCGATGAATTTATAGATATTTATTATCGATAAGTTATCGATAACTAAAGCACATATGTTAATATTACAGAAATGTATTTTTTAATAACTGCACAATTTATACTTGATTATTATATCGATAACATATTCGATAACTATTCGAAAATTTTTTTTCTTTCTATTTTTATTTTCTAGCTTTTATATTCTGCCAGGTGCAAGCATAATTACTATTATATCGATAACATATTCGATAACTATTCGTTAATTTATTTTTCTTTCTATTTTTATTATTTTCTAGCTTTTATATTCTGCCAGGTGCAAGCATAATTACTATTATATCGATAACATATTCGATAACTATTCGTTAATTTCTTTTTCTTTCTATTTTTATTTTCTAGCTTTTATATTCTGCCAGGTGCAAGCATAATTACTTTGGCCACACAAATACATGCATACATACAGCACACTCGTCACTCTTGGCCATTCAGTCAACGTTATTCATTCATTCACTCACACACATACTCAACGACTGTACGCTGTGAGTGTGAGTGTGAGTGCATTCAAACAATGTTCAATAAAACGACACTAATTGACGGCAAGGGCAAAAGCATGAAAAGCGCCGGGACCATCAACACACATACGGCGAGTGCCGGAAAAGCACAACAACAACAACAGCAACAGTAATAATAGGGAGATGTAAGAGGTGAGAGAAGAGAAAGACGATAAAGCAGAAGAGTGGAAATGGCAATGGAAACTGACTGACTGCAACAACATTTTGCTATACATTATACGTAGTATTCGCAGTTGATTGTAAAGCATCGCGCTCTCTCTACTCTCTCACTCTTTCTCTTTGGCTGTACGCTGTAATCGGCCGCCGGCTGATTATGTGATGAAATTTTGCGTGACCCATGGGCAAAAAAATAAAAATAAATAAATAAATGAATAAAAAAAAACACAAGCGCGGAAAAACTACAACAAACAAGCAAAATTAAGTCACAGTCAGTGCTATGACTGGGGCTGGGGATGGAGTTGAAGTTAAAGTTGATGTTAGAGCTGGAGTTCGCTTTGAAGCTTGAACCCAACAGGTGAGCAAACAATTGCGAGTCCAAAACCTAGCATAACAATGGCCAAAGAGCAAAGGAACTACGGGAATTAGGGGAACTCTAGGAACAAGAGAAAGGCGGAGTAAAAGAAGAAGAAGAAGAAGACGAAGCATATACAAAGTTCTTAACAAGACATAATAAAAGCTTATTATATAGTTCTATATACTATATGCAGATATCTGTATAGAAGTAGTTGATGTACATACATATGTATATAGAATAGAAACATTCAACTAATTTGAACTTGGGTCAATAACTCGACGATGAATGCTCGCGACGCGTTCATTTGAACACAATTTTTTCGCACAGCTGCCAAAAATAAAAACTAAAAGAAAATAAAAAAAAATAAAAAGCAAAAAAAGATGTAGAAGAGAAGACGAAGACGAAGCAATAGCAGCAAAAAATAAAATCGCGCCACACTTATATTGCCTCGACTCTGCTGACAGGCAAAATTTCTTGGTAGTGCATTCCTAATAGAGCTGACGTTTTGACTATTTTACTTTTTCGATAGGTTTTTTTTTTCGCTTGAATTATGCTATATATAAAATACCATAGAAGTTTAGATAGTCGATAAAAATTTCATACATTTTATACATACATACATTTTTAAATATTACACGTACATGGCAAGTTATCGATAACTTATCGATAATCGATTGTATAACTTATCGGTAATCGATTGTATAAGTTATCGATAAGTGGTCGATTCTTGATTCTCGATCCTATCAGTTATTGATAAGTGGTCGATTCTCGATTCTATGAGTTATCGATAAGTGGTCGATACTCGATTCGATGAGTTATCGATAAGTGGTCGATTCTCGATTCTATGAGTTATCGATAAGTGGTCGATAACAACTTGTTAAATTTTCAATTTTTAACTTGATCCCTCAGAAATCTCTGTTAAACTCTAATTGAATGAATCGCCGCAATACGATAGTTTAGCGATAGTTTTTGATATTTTAATATTTAATAGTCATAACATAAAAAATGCAAAAAAAAAAATTGATACAACTTATGATTCACATTTGAAATTCGACACATTTTGCAAATGTTGATATAATTTTGAAGCTGCCCTCGTCGGCAAACATTTTGCGCCAGCTGCTAATAATGAATAGTTTCTCGTAGACGCTTGGACGCCTTGACTTTGTATAGAATTTGCTGGGGGGAAACGGGGGAGGAGAAATGCAATAATAAAAAAAAAGAGCACAAAACTGTTTTATGTTATGTTCATCAAACGTTTTTGTTTGTATTTGATTTACTTGACATTCTCAGATGTCATACAGTCAAGTATGTATGAAAGCGCACTGAGGGAGACAGAAAGGGAAATCTCGCATTGCAGCGAAAAAAAAAATTGGTTCATTGCCACGCCCATAACAGTGGCCAGCAACATATGTGTACATATGTTTTGATTTTATGCATTTGCTGACGCTTGTTGAATGAATCACACACCATGCAAATCACAATTATGCAAACGATGCAATTTCCAGCATTCGGCGGCAATCACCTGATTCGCTTTGGCATTTTATATATTTTTCTGTATTTTTATACCCGGTATATATGTGGTGCACAGGGTATAATGATTCTATGACAACAGAAAATGTATGTAAAACGCATAAGTAGGCGTGGTTGTGATCCCATATAGTATATATATATTCTTTAGCTAATATTGAAGCATGTCCAACTGTCCATCTGTATATCCCCATGAAAACCTAGTTATCGTAGATTTTTAGAGCTATAAATTTAATTCTTTTTTTGGGCAAGCTATTTATTCTGAATTTTTCCACGCCTCCAGCGCCTACAGAAATCAATGAAATTCATATAAAAAATGCACTACAGGCATAACTTTCTAAGCTACAAGTCTAAATTTCGATATTTATACGATCAGTAAGAATTTGTTTCTAGATCGAATCATAAATATGGAAGTTATGCAATTTTCAATTTTTGGTTGTGTACCGGGTATCATATAGTTGAGCATATAGAACTATAGCTTTCTTTTTAGGTTAAATAATTTGCATGATCTCAGATATCGATTGACAATGACACAATAATAATTTTACAAACATTTTTTTATGCCATTAGAAATATGAATCAAGAATTAGAATTTATTTATTTATTTATTATGTTAGTTACCTCAATGCCATTATAACTGACGCTTCTTTTGCGACGCAGCTCAATGTGAACCTCTTCAGCGTTGACGTTAACGTTGACAGTAGCAGCGGCAGCAGTAGCAGAGAACGTAACGTCCAGCCACAAGGCAGCCAAAACAATTAAGCAAAAACAATTTCGATTTCGATGATGATAACGTTGATGTTGATGTTGATGTGGCTGCTGCAATCGGCGTTGCTGTTGATGTTGACGTTGACGCTGATTAGCTGCCGTCACAGACATAACGACGCTCTTAATGTTGACAACAATTAAGCGATTTGTGTGGCGCGCCGCCTTGTAATACTATTTACATTTATGTTGCTATTGTTGTTATTTTTTTTTATTTATTTTTTTCTTATTGTTGTCTATTATTATTATTTTTTGTAGTTATTGTGTTAAGCATGCGAACAAATTGCATTTATATTGCAAAATTTATAATTTTTTTGTATATTGCTCTCTTTCTCTATTTTGTTCAGTTCTGTTGCTGCAATCTAATTTAACTTGCGAATTTGCGTCATTATTATTTTTTTTTTTTACATTTTCTGCAAAAAAAAAAAAAATTAAAGTAAATCAACAAAGCAATCAAATATGTTTTTTATACATATATAAAAATATTTCACTTGATTTTTTTTCTATGTTGTGTTTTTTTTGCGCGATTGCAGCAGAAGCAACAGGGCAGAGAGAAAAGTGAATGCACGCAGCGACAGCAGTAACAACAGCAACGGCGACTGCGACGCTGCCTTGCAGCCTGCTGCCTGTTGAGACTGTTGCTAGCTGCCTGCTGCTTCTGCTGGCAACTTTTAACGGCAGTTAATTTAACTGTTTATGCACTAATTAATTGCTGCTGCTGCTGTATTTCTTGTTACTGCTCCTGCTCTTCTTCTTCTTCTTCTTCTTCTTCTGCTTCTTCTACTTGTTGCTTCTGCTTTTATTTTGTTGTCTTGTAATGCACATTAGCAGCTTTTGCTTTACTTTTCCTAACGTGCCAATTTCACACACACACACACTCTCTATGTCTCAGTTCTGCTCTCTCTCTCTCTCTCTCTCTCTGTCTCTTTAGTTCGTTGCTTAAGTTCTTTGTGATATCGATTACGATAAGCTTTGAGTTGAGTGTTTGGCCACACTTGACTTAATATTTACACTTCCTTATTGGCAGCACAGACACAGACAGAGACAGAGATAGCACTAACAGCAGCAGAGATAATAATTGCTGCTGGCGCCAATTGCAGAAAACAATTTCAAAATTTGCCTTTTTGTGCTGTCAATGTGTGTGTGTGCGTGTCTGTGTGCGCATAATGCTTGCTTTTGTTTTCATATTTATACGCATTTATTTTTATTTAAACGCCACGGCAGGCTTTCGAGCATAACGAGAATTTTCGTATAATTTATAGCAATAATTTTCATTCTTTATTTTTATTACACTTTAGCCAAAAATAAAATAATAATAATTATAATAGAATTAATAAATCACTCTCTGCGCGCTGAACTCGTTTTATTTTAATTTCTTCTTTTTTTTTTTTGCTCGCTGTGCTTCGATTTCGAGGTCAACTTTTAAATCTTTGTTTTTTTTTAAGAACGAAGCGCGAAGAATTTTAACAGTTTTGAATGATCGCGCCAAACGTATAAAAAATAATAAATTAAACAGCAGCGATCTTGCAACGGCAGCGACACATTCGCGAATGATGAAAAATCACGACTGCGGAAAACTTTATTCTTGCCAACGGCTGCAAAACGAATGCGTCGACGTCGACGTCGACTTTGACGTCGCGACGCCAAAATGCCATCGGCTCGTGCAGTCAATGTGATCGTGAAGTTCGTGAGTGCCGAAGGGCGCTTTTGAGTATTTTGAGAGAGGGAGCTGGGGTGGTGTTTGGCGAGAGAGAGAGAGAGAACGATCTTGTAGCTTCAGTTAAAGTTAAAGTTGTATGCTAATGAGGCAGCATGAAACGGAACAATAGAACGTTGCCGTTAAGTAAAGCAGCCGAAAAATTAGCAAAAACAACAATAACAAAAATGCAGAATCAAACGCTGCGATGGCAATTGTTTTATGCTTCTTCTTCTTCTTTTAATGTTGTTTTACTTGTATTTTTTTGTGGTCAAGTGCCTGAAAATGACGTGGGGATCGGTACAAAAAAAAACTTGACACTGATCATCAGAGTCGAGTAAAAAACAAAGCTAGAATTATGTTGCATTTCCGTTTAGTTTGAAGTTACAACAACAACAACAACAACAACAACATCAACAAGCATCAAGAAGAAGCACAGAGCAATTGTATTATAGAACGGAAAATGCAAAACTGACGACGCCAAATTATTAGCAAAAAAATCAAAAAAAAAAAATTTTAAATCATTTACCATTTAACAGCAGCCAATTGAAGATATCAAATACGTTGTGATTTTTTTTTTTAATTGATGCATTCAGTCAACTAGACAATGATAAATGATCAACTGCCAACTTGCCACTTGGCACTTTGTTTAATAATAGTTAGATCATAGCAAAGTGCAATATGTTCATTTGTTTTCCATATTCAAAACATATTTTTATAGCTGGGCAGCACTATTTAATAGCGCTTGTAGGCTAACTGCTACAACACCAAACTGCATTGCATCGTTTATAAGTTGCACTTGGGTTGGTCACACTTTGCTGCACATTTTTAGCCATGAGTCGTTTGGTCACATAATTTTCAGCACTTGGCGTGCTTTTCAAATCCAAACGGCAGCGAGCAACGATCGCATCGTGCGCGGAGCTCGAAAGACTCGAATATTAAAATAAAAAAAAGTTCTATAAAGTAGCACTCGATAAATATTCAAATTATAAATAATATATATATTTAAATTTATACTAAAAAAAAAATCAAGCTACTTTAAAACAAGGAACAATATATTTTGCGTTCATTAACTAAAACAAACGCGCTGAAGTGCAAATACAAAGGAGAAAAAAAAAATCAAATCGTTTATTGTCTTAATTATATTTGTTTAAAGAAAACAAAAAGAAAAACTAACAAACAAAATGGTGGGCACAACGCTTAAAATGCTAATTGACGAGGTAAGAATGCATTTTATATTGTCATTTTAATTAATTTTTTCAGCATCAAACGCAAAATGCGTTGGCAGCGACGTCAGCATTGTCGCCGCCGCCGCCGCCATTTGCAGCGTTAGCGTCGGCGCAGCGGTTCTTGCTGCTAAGCACAAAAGGGAGGGGAGAAAAAAAAATGCCGTTTTGTTCCTTAGTATTTTTTGTTGTTTTTCGTTTTATAACATGTTCTTCAACATTGCGGTAAACACACTTGGCGCGCATTTTTGACAAAGAGTATGCGGTACTTTTTTTTTTTTTTTTTTGGCGTACTCTTTGAACTTTGATTTACCGCTAATCTAATATATGTCTGTTACCTTTTACTAATGCAATTCCAAAATGGCGTCTGCTGATCTTTCGATTACATATAGAATGCAACGGAGAAATATAACCAAATGCAAGTGAAGAAATTGACAGTGCCTACAAATGAGGCAACCACAAAACGTGCTGCGCTTGGCGATCTGCAGAATCGTGGACTTAATCGTGGTATTGGCGCTGCTAATACAAAGGATGCAGCTAATAAAGAGTAAGAGAATTTTTTTCTCTTTTTTTTAATAAATTTAGAATTTTTTTTTTCTAATAATAATTTAATCATAGATTGAAAGATTTAAAATTGACAAAAGCGCGTGTTGATACGCACTGGAAAAAGCAACCTTTGGGTTTAAGCAATGGCAATAATGTTGCTGCTGGCGCTGCTGCCGGTAGAACAGCTGTGGTTGGTCCCCTGCTACGTTCAAATTCTATGCGCACAAATCTTGCCAGCAGCAGCAACACAGTAAATACACGCAGCACAGCTGTTAATGCAGCAAGCAGCAAAAGTAAGTAAATTGCAACAATTTTAAACTCTTTACTACAAGTTTGTCTCTCTCTGCCCTTTTTCTCTTCCATTTGCCAGTTGCATTGCCAGCCAAGCAAAAAAATGGCTCTGATGAAAAGTTAGGTACGCTGCGCCGCGAGGATAGCAATTTGTCACAGAAATCATTGAATCAATTGCGCGCTGCCTTGGCTAAAACTGATGCAGGCGGCGCAGCACACAAAATTGTAGCAGCAGCAGCAGCAGCTCATGCATTGAAGAAGGAACCAACAGCTGGCCGTGTGCTGGCCAAACCAAATGTGTTGAAGAAGGAACCATTGGCTGCCAAGCCTGTGGCAGCAGTGGTGCAACAGGTGAAGAAGGAAACTACAAATGTTGCCAAACTGTTGCCCATGTCACCAGGCAGATTAAATCGATTGCGTCCTCAACCAGTTGCCAGCGGTATGGGCGTAATAACAGCACCGTCAGCTATAACTGTGCCACAACCTCCAACAATGTCATTGTCCAGTCAACGATTGGGCGATGTGGAAGATATTGATGCTGAAGATGGTGAGAATCTGATACTGGTCTCCGAGTATGTCAACGATATCTATGATTATCTGTATGAGCTGGAAATAGAGCAGCCAGTGCATAAGAATCATTTAGCCGATCATTTAGAGGTTTCATACAAGATGCGCGCTGTGCTCATCGATTGGATCAATGAGGTTCATTTGCAATTCCATTTAGCAGCTGAAACCTTTCATATGGCCGTTGCGATCATTGATCGTTATCTGCAGGTGGCCAAGAATACAAAGCGTAAATATTTGCAATTAGTTGGCGTCACAGCATTGTTCATAGCCACAAAATATGAGGAACTCTTTCCACCAGCCATGGGTGATTTTGTTTTTATAACGGATGATACATATACAGCACGCGAGATACGTCAAATGGAGATGCAAATCTTTAAAACTATCGATTATAA
Source organism: Zaprionus obscuricornis (assembly GCA_037044475.1). NCBI lineage: Eukaryota > Metazoa > Arthropoda > Insecta > Diptera > Drosophilidae > Zaprionus > Zaprionus obscuricornis. The sequence continues at coordinate 16,821 of JBAMBR010002549.1, read as the reverse complement.
TCTATCGCGACCATTGCCCATACATTTTTTGCGTCGCTATTCGAAGGCAGCGTGTGCCGAGGATGCGCATCATGGTATGTCCAAATACTTTTTAGAATTGGCTGCCATGGATTATGAGCTGGCTAGCTATAAGCCATCAGAGGTAAGTATATAGAGATTACGTTAGTAGGAAAGAGATTTTCCTATAACTTTATAATCTTTATTACAGATTGCTGCCGCATCTTTGTTCCTATCGCTGCATTTGCTTAATGGCAATGCTAAAACGGATCAAGGTTTCAATGATAAACATTGGACACCAACATTGGAGCATTATTCCCGTTATACGGCCAAACATTTGCGTCCCATAACCAAACAAATTGCCAAATTGGCACGTGATGCGCCATCGGCCAAATTGAAGACTGTCTATAACAAATATCAAGCTAACAAATTCCAGAAAATTTCATTACGTCCAGAATTGAGTAGCAAACTTTTGGATTCTATTGTTGTTGGACTTGTTAGCAAGAAATAGTCTCAGTCGTCACCCTTTCCACCACCCCCACTACCTACCTACAGTAAATTTCAAAAAAAAAAAAAAATAATTTAATGCAATCGCTGCAAAAACTTTTTGTTCGGCGATTGTAAATTTTTAAGTTTTTCTTTTAGTTCAATTTTATTTTCGATATTTTTAAAAATTTGTGTCATTAATTTTTTTTCGTCATTTATCTTTCGTTCAATTTGAATAATTGTGTAATAATATCAAACATTTCATTCATTAACATATCTATATGTATATATATATATATATATATATATTTATGTATATTTTTTGTCTATGTATGGTTTTATGTAGATGTCTCTGAGTAATGTCTCTTCATATATATGTAGAAAGATTCGCATATTCGATTGGATTTTCTGTTTTAACTGTTTGTGTGTCATGTCTTTCGTTTTTGTCTCCGCGCAAAAGACAAATTTTGGAATAGATATTTTAGATAGATGAAACTGAATGTGAATGAGTAATACTACAACTTATATATCTGATATATATATACATCTGTATATATGTTTCTATATATATATAAGTATGTATGTAACTCACGGACACTGAGAGCACCAAAAGGAGGAGCAATAAAAAAAAACATTCAAGAAAATAGAAAAAAAATATAAAAAATAAATGTTGAGCAACGAGCGCAATTTGCTGGCTGAACTTATCCCCGTTGCCTCTCAAAGTACTAAAAAAAAAATAAATAATACGCAAAAATTAAATTAATTTAATTAAAAGAAATGAAGAGAGAGAAGAGCAAAAGAAAAAAAAACTTTTTTACATGCATAATTAATTATTATATTACATAATTTATATTTGTATTTAGCTCTTAGAAATTACAATTTAAAAACAAAAAAAAAAAAAAACAATTACAAATTTAATACAATTTGCTAAAACCTAAAACGAACAAAAGAAATTTATAAAAATTAAATTTTTACAAAACGATTTTCATGATGATTTGCAATGATTTTGATAAAAAAATTCCAATTTTATTTAGCGCATAGAAAAATTTACAATGCATTTTATTATTATTATTATTATATTAATAAATACATAATATAAATATTAAAAAAAAAAAATACATATTAATATTTCCTTTAATCTAAACTATTTTGCCGCGCAGTAAGCAGCTGAACACAAATCTGTGAGAAAGTTGAAAACCGGAACGTACAAAAAACGTGCGAGAAAAAAAAAAAAGACAATTACCCAAAGCCAGACGCAATTGCGACCCTTATGTACACACACAACACACACACACACACACACATGCATGCATGCATGCATAGATATGCACATAACTCTACAAACAGACAGTGGACAGACAAACACATGCAGTCACTAGTCCCGCTGTTTATCTACTGTGCCTAACAGACAAAAGGAACAAAATGGAAACATTGAAACTTGGCTGCCTTTTTTATACATATGTCTTGTTGTTGGTTTTTTTCTTATTTCTCTCTTTGATCGCAGGTCAGTTTTCCCTCCCTTAAGCGCGCTGTGTGAACAACTTTAATGTGTTTGTATGTGTGTGTGTATGTCTCGCTTGCACAACGGCAGAGACGGCGGCAGCAGCAGCGCAGCTCGACAACGGTCGTCGTCGTCGCTGCCGGCGTTGACTACAAGCGCACGTGTCGCTGTAACTGTATATGTTCATGTGTGTGTGAGAGAGAGAGTGCTGGCTGAGAGCTCGACTGTCGAGTCGCTTGCTTTTTTCGTGCTGTGCTGTGTACTGCGCTCCGCTGCTTGCTGTGGTTTCTGTGCGCCTATTCGAAATTTAAGTTTGACGGTTTTATGGCTCTCATTAATTTCGACACTTTTACGAGCAAACAAAATGCAGCAACAACAACTATGCGAGAAGAAGAGACAATAAAAAAGAAAGCAAGCCAGCAACAACAACGACTATTAGGCGCCAAGCGTCGTAGGCCACATGAAAAATAATCACAGTCATTTTTCTTTTACGCCTATGCGGCTGTATCCTTACAAACATATACAAAGAGACAAAAAGAAGGATATGTAGCATATGTATTGAATTTGAGGCGCGTTTTTCTAGCCAACAAATTTCGACTGTGCTGCCTTGCAACATTTTCTGTTTGACTGTTAACCAAATATGCAGAGCATGTAACGACGAGCGACGAGTCCAAAGGATATCTATCTATACTATTCTATTGGTAGCTGCTGCCTGAGGAGTACTAGTTAATCAGGTAGTAGCTACCCTGCTGTGCTGCGTGGCAAATAGGTTGCAAGGTCAGTGTGCCTAAGGTTGTGAGAAACACAAGGTAAACAGCTGCTGGGAGACTTTCCACAGGATTAGTTGAGACTGTGACAGGATTTTGATTTGCTCATTGAAAATCATTGATGATTAAGAGGATATTGGCGGTATAGGATATGTGTAAAATCTCTGGGAAGTAATATTTACAAAAGGAGGAATACAAATTTTTTTTTTTAGATTTTTGCAAGCAAAATATAAAAATATCGAAAATTTAAAAAAAATTCCAATACATTTTTGAATTAGTTTTAAATTTTAGCACAATTTCAGCTGCAATCCTTGTAGTCTTCTTCACACTTACAATCGTTTAAGATTTATAATTTATATTTTATCGTATTTTATTTTATTTTTTTTTGTTTTCATCGTTTTCACAATCAAATCCACAATTAACGTTATTTTTCGACTATAGATTTCTTTCGATTACAATATTTCGACATATTGATAATTATCATTTTCATATATTTAATATAGTTTTTTTTTTATTTTACGTGTAGTTTTAATTTAGAAATAAAACTTGAAGGATTTTCTCTCGCTCTCTGCTTCTTTTTCATCTTTCACATGTTGACTTGGCTCTGAAATTCGAAGATTCAGATTATCCTTCAACTGGGATTCAACGTGCGTCCTTCGTACTCTCTCTCCCAAAATTGTGGCAAAGCACAACACGTTGAATCACAGTCAAAGGATTTTGTATGTTGTTTTACAGGGGGGCGGGGTGCATTGTGAGAGACAAACATGAATGCGCAAAGGATTTTTTTACTTTGAGTTTTTTTGTAATTTTTTCTTTAGTTTTGTTTTTTTTTTTATAATTTCTTAAAGTTGTAATTTATGTTTTCTCTTGATGTTGTTATTATATTTTTTTTCATCTTTTTAGCGCAGCTTTTGTGTTTCTATCTTTTTCTGTTGGCAGCTTTCTTCGTAAATATTTAACATGAATTTTTTTTTCGGGCTTAAACAATAAAATTCATTTATTTTTTTTTTGCAAGATTTCAATTTGTTGTTGTTATTGTAAAAATCTGCCAGCGCTTGTTGTTGTTGTTGTTATTGTTGTTATTTAACCCTGGAAGGTGGACATGAATTTCTGGACAACATCCTTAAGCTTAGCATCAGCAGCCTGGCTGATCTGTCCCTCCTTGGCAATGGAGTCGAGCAGACCCTGCTCGGTGGTCTTGATGTGCTGCAAGAATTCCTTCTCGAACTTGGTGATCTTGGCGGGATCCATCTTGTCCAAGTGACCGCGCACACCGCAGTAGATGACAGCAACCTTGAAAGAATAACGAAATTTATATAGTAAGCCCGTAGAGAAATTATGAATTTCATAAGTTTCTATTGTAGTTATACCTGATCCTCAATAGACATGGGCACATACTGTCCCTGCTTGAGCAGTTCAGTAAGACGTACACCACGGTTCAACAGCTGTTGAGTGGCAGCATCCAAATCGGAACCGAACTGAGCGAAGGCGGCGACCTCACGGTACTGAGCCAACTCCAATTTCATGGAACCGGCAACCTGTTTCATGGCCTTGGTCTGGGCAGCGGAACCGACACGGGAGACAGAGAGACCCACGTTAATGGCGGGACGGATACCCTTGTAGAACAATTCAGTTTCCAAGAAGATCTGACCGTCAGTGATCGAAATGACATTGGTTGGAATGTAGGCGGACACATCACCGGCCTGTGTCTCAATGACGGGCAGAGCAGTGAGTGAACCACCACCCATAGCTGGGGACATCTTGGCGGCACGCTCAAGCAGACGTGAATGCAGATAGAACACATCACCGGGGTAGGCCTCACGACCTGGGGGACGACGCAGCAACAGGGACATCTGACGGTAGGCAACAGCCTGTTTGGACAAATCATCATAGATGATCAGGGCGTGCTTGCCCTTGTCACGGAAGTATTCACCCATGGCGCAGCCAGAGTAGGGAGCCAAGTACTGCAGAGGAGCAGCATCAGATGCAGTGGCAGAGACAATGACGGAGTAGCCCATGGCACCGGAATCTGTCAGACGCTTGACAATCTGGGCGACAGTCGAACGCTTCTGGCCGATGGCAACGTAGATGCAGTACAATTTCTTGGACTCATCCTGACCCTCATTGAAACGCTTCTGGTTGATGATGGTATCGATGGCCAGAGCAGTCTTACTGCAATGTGCGAAAGTTGCAAGATAGGAGAATTTAGTATAACTCTAGTCAAGATTCTCGGTAGGAAGAGTGAGTACTTACCCAGTCTGTCTGTCACCAATGATCAACTCACGCTGACCACGACCAATGGGCACAAGGGAATCGACGGCCTTGATACCAGTCTGCATAGGTTCGCGCACAGATACACGGGGAATGATGCCAGGGGCCTTGATACCGACACGGAAACGATCCTTGGTGTTGATAGCACCCTTACCATCAATAGCATTACCCAGAGCATCGACAACACGGCCGAGCAGCTCATCACCGACGGGCACATCAACAATAGCACCAGTACGCTTAACGATATCGCCCTGTTTGATCAATTTATCGTTACCGAAGACGACAACACCGACGTTGTCGGGCTCCAAGTTGAGGGCCATACCCTTGAGACCGGAGGAGAATTCCACCATCTCATCGGCCTGGATGTTGTTCAGGCCATAGACACGTGCAATACCATCACCAATGCTCAACACACGGCCAGTTTCTTCCAAATCGGCTTTGGGTGCAACTCCCAAAATTCTCTCCTCGAGAATGTTGGAGATTTCCGCGCTGCGCTGTGTGCTGGCAACATGGAACTTACGAGCAGCAAGAGTGACAGCTGGATACGCGGCCTTGCTGGCAACCTGCATTAAAATAAATCAAATATTAATTTGTTATTAAACTTTTTTTTTTTTCTTTTACATCTGGTTCAACTTATGTAAGGAAAAGCAGGAGAAATACGAGTGTGCGAGAGGGACAGAGGAGAGTTGAGGGGTCGGATGCAAGCATTGGATAACCAGCACATGAATAGCACTCTGTCTATCTCATTCTAACGCACTGTAAAACAACCCGGCCACCGAGTTGGTTAATAATTTAAGAATTTTATGAAAATTTTCATATCACTTATGCAGATCTTTGACAATTTTGATAATTTTTATTGATTTTACATTGTTTTCTTTATGCTTTTCAACCACTTTGCCGTTTTTTATATTTATTTCTATGCGCACATAACCTCAAATTTGGCACTGCCAACAGCGAGCAGCAACAGCGACAGCGGCAACGCAGCTGAGTTCGATTTGACCGAAAGTTATGTAACCTTTGGCAAAAAAGAACACAAAACTTGCTTAAATATGTCACTTACATATTGTTTTAAGCAATTATATAATTAAATTCATAATTATAGTTAATTAAAATTACTTATACTTGTTATGTAATTTTACGCTTTTCGCAGTTCTTTTTTTTTTTGTTGGAGCATTGCGTAACACAACGAAAAACTTTTGCCAAATTACAATTGGAATATGGAAGAGCGGTTAACTGTAGCCATTATCCAGTTAGAATTATTACTTTATTCTAATTAACTTGCAAGCTTTACTATTTTTTGCCAATTGGGTTGGGTTATGTGGTATTTGTGTAACTCATTTTCTCGACTCGTTTCTTATTTTATTATTTTAGAATTGTGCACTTTTTATAATACCTGTGTGGCTGCCTTGGGCAAGCTGCGTGCGACCGATGACGCCAAGCGGGCAGAAAGCATAATTATATTTTTTTTTTGTGTTTTTAAATTTTTAATATGCCGCAGAAATTAATTCCTACACCAACTGCACTCCAGTATCGTAGGTATTTTTCACAAAGATGGTTGCCGTTCTGCTCACGTTCGCTACACGACTGTGTGGCCAGCGTATATTAATGTGGGTCAACGATACTATCGAAGTGAACGCAATACAACAGTGTTGTGTATATCGATAGTGTATTTTTGGTATATTAACAATCAGCTGGTCACACAAAATACTAGCATATTAACCGTGTTTACTCCACCGTTAACAGTATTGACTCCACGCCGGTAGCGGCATGTTACGATTGGTCCATTGTACATTAGTGGGAGTTAGAGGGACTTGGGCTGGAAAGCTGAGACGAGCCCGAACACATTGCCGAACACCAGCATCCTCTGCCGCGTAACTCTACAGAAATATCGTGTAGAATACAAGAGAATTTCGAAACTGATGCTGTGTGCGCGAGTTTTGACGCCAAGGAATTTTAGTATTAAATTGTAGAGGCAACCGAGCACACCGCCAGTCGCCAGTCGCCGCAGACGGTTGTCTGTGCGTTCGTTGTCCTCTCTGTGCGGTTCCTCGCGTTCATCCAAATACAATAAAAAAGTGAATATAAAAAAAAAAAAAAATGTAAATGTGAGCAGCATGTGGACTGAGTCGGTGGAAGCCAAAAAAAAGAAAAGAACGTTTTAAATCGTTTTAATACTCTTTCAAAAAAAAATAATTCAAAAAATAAAAATAACGGAAACGTAACGGTAAAGCGCAACATTGAAAATCGCATTAGGTGAAAAGAAAACAACAAAGTAGAAAAAAATGAAAAAAGAAGAGAAAAAAATAATGCCGCAATTTGAATAGAAGCAAAAGCTAAACTTTTATCATATAGCATAGCATTTCAGCTGGCGGCGTCGGCAAGCAGCGAGCAGCGAGCAGCTGTTTGCCGTAAGCAGAGCGTAAGCAGCGCGTAATTAAGCGCTGGAAATCCGAAACAGAAGATTCGAAACGAATCAATGTTGAAATTTAACGATAATTGCCACGTGCTGCATATTAAGTTGTCAGCTTAGTGTCAGCGAAGTGAACGGCTTATCAGTTGGCTGAGACTGACTGTGAGTAGAATTATGCAAAACAATGCAACAGCAACAACAACAACAACAATAATAATAATAAGACAAAGGCGAATAAGCAGAGCAGCAGCAGCAGCAGAGCAGCAAAACAGAAGCAGCAGTAGCAGCAGCAGCTCCTTCTGCTTCTGTAGCGTTGCCAATTATTTAAAAAACACAAATGAGAACAAAGCGAGACAACAAAGAGACAAATACGAATAAAAAGACAAAGGATAAGGCAATAGCCGCACGCTAAAAACCACATCCAATCTCCAAAAGGAGAGAGAGAGAGATAGAAACAGAGAGAGAGAGAGAGAGTAAGATGAAAAGGGAAAGCGAAAGCTAAAGCCAAAGCCAGAAATCATCAGAAGCAGCAGCTACAGCTACAGCAGCAGCAGTAGCAGCAGCGGCGGCGGCAGCAGTTAAAAAACTGGAAGTTTTTGTGTGTTTGTCTTTTGCCACACGGGGCAAGCAAGAAAAACGTGTGCGAAAAATTTGTCATCAAGCGACAGTTCGGCCGTCCCCGACGCGTCGGGCGGGCAGCCCCCGCGCGCGCGTAGAACAAAAGAAAAAGCGTAGCCAACGTTCCAAGGCAGAGACAGAAGCAGCAACAGCAGCAGCAGCAGCAGAGGCAGCAGCAGCAAAAGCAGCGACAGCGACAGCATCCCAAAAAAAAACACACACACATACACACTGACACAGAGACACAGAAAAACACACGCACTCACTTATTCACTAACACACAAACACACACACACACATACACAGACACACACAGACGCACTCACGCGCACATTTGGGAGGCGCATAAGCTTCGCACTTGACTTGAACATTAAACGTGTACGTTCTTCTTCTTCTTCTTCTTGTTCTTCATCATCATCATCATCTTCTCTCCCCCCTTTACATCTTTCGCACTTGCTCTCACATTGTCTCCTCTCTTTCTCTTGCTTGCTGGCTTGCTGGCTCGCTCGCTCACTTACTCTCACTTTACGCCACACTCTCTGCCTGCTAGTAATGGAAATTTTCAAAGTTTATTTTACTGTGCTGCTGTGTTAGCGCTGCCTTACGAACCGGCGCGCGGCGCTTGCCGCAGCTTGTCGCGGTTTGCATTGTGCGTTTTGTAAAGAAAAGGTTGTAACATGCGTGGCTGAGAAAGAGAAAGAGAGAAAGAGAGAGAGAGAGAGAGAGAGGGAAATAGTAGTCGCCTCTTGCCAATTTTTGACAGCTGTCGGTCGTTGCTCGCGCGCCTTTGTTCTCTATTATATTGTTGTTGTTGTAATGGTGTGTGTGTATGTCTGTGTGTGTGTCTATATGTGTTGTATGTACGTGCGGCATAGTTAGCGGCATAGTTTTTTTTTTCCACTTGGCAGCAAGGTCAACGCAGCAGAAGCATCAACAGCAACGTCAGCGTCATGCAAATTGAAAAGCGTCTAAGCAAAAACAAAGTAAAAGCTGCCAACAACAGCAGCAGCAGCTGCAGTAGCAGCAGTAACTGTCGCAGCAATAGCATAAAAAACTGACGTCGCAGTCGCAGTCGCCGCACGCTGCGAAAATGTTTGAGAAATATGTCGCCACATATGTGCGCGTGTGTGAACAAGTGAAATTAAAATTCCCGCATGCCTAATGAATTCTCTGCGAAATGTGCCCAACAACAATAACAACGAGAGCAACAGAAACAACAACAGCAACAACAACAACAACAACAAGAATAATAACAAGAAGCAGTAACAGCAGCAAAAACATTTGTGGCCCCCTGTGCTATGCTGTGCTATGTATGTTGTGTTGTTGCGTTATGTGTGACGCTGACTACTAAATGATGGACGCCGCATACTAAACAATGGCGTGTTAACCACTAAAACAACAACAACAACAGCAGCTGAAAGTGAAACTTGCAACGAGAGTTTTGTGTAAAAAGAAAAATAAAAAAAATATAATAAAAATAATAAAAATAGAAAAATAGAAATAAGAATAAACGGAGCAAAAAACATAACGCATAAAAAACGCGTCACGTTGTGAAACATAACGAAAACGAAACAAACACAAAGAGAGGATCAGAAGCTTTTTGCTTATTGCGAAACAATTGGAATTGAAATAATGTAAGAAATATGCAAAAAAAATTCTATACAAAAAAATAAATTTCAATATAAATATTTAAATATTTTTTTTATTTTTCGTTTTATATTTATGAAAATTTTTTTTAACGAAAAATATTGCAAAATAAATACAAATATATTTTTTTTTTACAAATAATTCCAATTAAAAAAAAATAAATATCTTGCAAAAATTGAGTAAAATAAATAAGAAAATTTTGAGCATATAAAATTCTTTTTCTTTTTTTTTTAATAATTGCAAATAAAATTTTGCATAAAAAAATTTGTTAAAATTGAAAAGAAAACTCAAGCTAGACTTGTGCATATAAAAATTTGAATTAAATATGAATTACACAGTCTGTCAATTGATTTAAAAATCAAACACAAACACACACATGTAGACAAAGAGAGAGAGAGTGAGAGCGAGAAAGGGGAGAGAGAGAGATAGATATACATAGAGACAGTGGCACATACAGACACATTTATGCAAATTATAAAGCAAATTGATTTTGTGGCTGTGAAACACAAACTTACACAGACACACAGAGAGAGAGAGAGAGAGAGAGCGAGAGAGAGAGAGAGAGAGAGAGGGACACATACACTGAAAACTACTAGATCAACTTTTATAATAAGAAGAACAAACATTGCAAGAAATTGTATAAATAAATATATGTATGAATGTATTGCATGTGCGTCTCTATATATGTATGTGTGTGTGTGTGTGTGTGTATGTGTGATGCTGTGTTTATTGTAGATGAAATCACTTCTTCATCACTTTCAATTTGTAGCAGAGGCGTGGCAAGGGAAGGCGGACAAGTTAAGAGCGTTAGCTGGCATTTTGAGTGTTGTGAAAAAATTCTAGAGGGGCAACAACTGCTAGGGTCTAGTAGACAGGGGGTTAGGGGTTAGGGGGAGGTGGGTGTGGAAAACCAATTAAAATTATTTGCCAGGCAGTCAGCGCTGGCAAAGGGCAAAAAGGCGGCGGCACATTTTGCCGAATGGCAAATAAATAAACGTGGCATTTTCCATGAACTGAAACTGAAAATAAAATGAAATGTAATGAAGAAATGTTGAATGGCTACGCATAGCACACACACACACACACACACATACAAATATATACACATAAATATATATGTAGAGCGCAATGAGTGTAAGAGAGACAACACAGCAGCAACCGCTGCTCATCAGTCGCCCAGTTTTTTTGGCAGTGTCAGTCGCCCCCAATCGTAAATAATGCGGAGCCTTAGAGAGGCGACCATTTTCAAGCTTATGCTTTGACTGTGATTCTCATACTCTCTTCATCATCATCATCATCGTGTTGCTGTTGTTGTTGTTGTTGCTACTGCTACTGCTGCTGTTTCTTGCTGGTCCTTGGAGCTCTCGTCCATTGCAGCGGCGCATAAAAATGTTAATTTATGTTCGTTGCGCCTCGCTGTTTGCATATATACAACAATAACAACAACAACAACAAAAAGATGTACTAAGTATATATATAAACAAACACATACACACACACACACATATACATATACATATACATATATATATACATGTATTTACAATATCTGTTTATATATATGCTCGGGTTTTCTTTTTTTTTTTATTTTTTTTTGGGGCTGTTCACATAAAAAAAGCAAAGAGAGAATTCTCTAGAGATTTATCGAAGTTTGTATACGCTAAGCGATCATTTTACAGAGCGAAAAGAGATCAAGAATGTCAAAGTATTCTTGCACTATATGATGCTACAGTCTTAACATTCTAACATCTGCCAAGAAATAATCAAAGATTTTTCTAGCTGCAAGTGTGACAACTTTCAGCAAATTATAATTGTAAATTTTATTACATTATATTACTTATATATATATATATATATCTATATCAGACATAAATCAAGCTTATCACACATGAATATTTTGCATGTGATAAAGCACAAATTCCCCATAGTACTGTGAATCGAAAATGAACTTTTATTTTTTTTTTTTGTGGGGGAGGCAACACGCGTTAAACAGTTCGTAATATGTTTACAATACACTTGGGGGAAAGAGTATGCAAAATATACAACAACAACAACAACAAGCAGCATGAAAACAAAAAGAGAGAAAATAAAAAAAAGTAAATAAAATAAATATAAAATAAAATAAAGATTGCCCAGTGTGATGCAGATATAAAAAATAGAAGGCAAAAAAAAAAAACAGTTTTTTTTTACTCTATTTTTTTTTTGCTTCATCTTCATCTTTATGCTTGCTTTCTTGCTCTGTCTTTCTGTCTGTCTATCTCTCATTTTTTTTGTGTTTTTTTTTCTTTTTGTTCATCTATTTTTAGGGGTTCATTCGCTTTCATATTATTATTGTTGGGGACGACGCTGCGGCGGTTTGCTACGTGACTGTGCCCCCAAAAAATATGAGAAACACAGTTGCCAATTATGTTGTTTTTTTTTTTTTGCCCATCCCCCACCTCCACTGCCTCCTTTTAGCTGTTTTAGTTGTTACAGTTGCTCTTTCACTTCTTCTTCTTGTTGTTGCTATTGTTGGCAATTTTAAAGATTTTCCTATTGACATTTTTCAACACTTGATGGGATTTTTTTTCTCTGTTTTTTTGGTTGAATTGGAAAGAAATTGCTGGAAGCGCGTTAGGAGCAAGGGGGAATGAAATGGGAATTGCGCGCAATTAACAAGTTGGCGCTTTAAAATGGCATTTTGGGCAAAAAAAATAAAACAGAGAGAAAAGGATTGACTAACGGACGGAATGGCAGTGGTAGCGGCACAAGGGGGGGGGGGGGGATTCCTGAGGGAAAGATTGTGGGGCATGCGTGCGTGAACATTTAATTAAAGCAACTTATTAAGTATGCAAATTTCCGCAAATGATTAATTTGCATATTTATGAGACTAAAATGAGAGCCATAACAACAACAACAACAACAACAACAATAACAATAGCAATAGCAGTGGAAACAAGAGCAAAGAATAACGGGAATCTCTGACGGCGGCAACTGTCAATAATAATCAGGCGTTTGTGTGGGCGGTCAGAACAAGTGTTGGGCGTGGCTGGCTGACTGGCTGACTGCTTGCTGCTGCTTGCTGCCTGCTGCAATATTATAAAGCCGTCGACTGCCGTCGTAATAACAATTTCAAATTGAAATTATGAATTTAACATGACGCCAAACGACGCGCATGAGTTTTTTATGCCTCTTAACTGCAGCTTAAGAAGTTTACATTTGCCAGAGCTAATTAGGAAATGGAAATGTAAGACATTCAGACACACAGACAGACAGACACAGAATATGAGACAGAGACAGAGAGAGAGAGCGAGAGAACGAGACTCTTAAGTCTTGACTAAATCATGCATATCACGTCGCAAAAATTCAGTGACAAAATTCAAGCGACAATTTTCAACAACATTAAGTTTAGAACATTTTTGCATTACAAATTGCATTTGACAGTGAGTGCAAATTGTATGTATGCTGTTACATTTTGCTTAGTTGAATTAGACTAAAAAATAAAATAAAATATGAATTAAACGTTTTTTTTCAGCTAGCAAATGTCATTTAAATAAGTTAATTAAATGTTGCAGAAAATGTAAAAAAAAAGAAAAAAAAGAAACTGCAATACAATATGCTAACGTTATAAATGCAATAAAATTTATTATTATATTTCTATTTATATTTTTTATATTTTATATTTTTTATATTTTATATTTTTTATATTTTTTATATTTTAAATATATATTATATTATTTTATTTTTATATTTTATATTTATATTTATATTTATATTATATTTTTATTTATTATTTAATTGTAATTCATTTTCATGCAAGTTATTTTTTTTGTAGCATACTTTGCTGCGCTGTTGATGTAATGTGAAAATGTTGCACAATTCAATTGCCTGGCACAGACACAGACATAAAAAGAGAAGCAAGATAGAGTGAGAGAGAGGAAAAAGGAAGAGAGAGAGAGAGAGAGAGAGGGAAGAGAGAGAGAGAGAGCGTGTGATAAAATGTAAATTGAATTGTATTGAAAATTGTATAAAGAGCTGGAAACAGAGCTAATGCAGAAATAACACTCTTTGCCACAGCTTGACACACTCAACAACTGCTTCACTCTATCTCTCGCTCTCTCTCTCTCTCGCTCGCTCTCTCTCTCTGTTTGCTGTCTCTTTCAGTGTCGCCAAAATGCTGCAGTCACTAATTAATCATATGACAAACCGCGACGAGCGTACTTCGCTGCGTCCAATTAAAGTGCATTTCTTCGTTTTGCTTGCTATCGAAGCATTTACCCTACGCCTCACATATTTGCCCTTTGCCACTCTCTCTCTCTCTTTCTCTGTCTCTGTCTCTTTCATTTACTCTGACGCTATGTGCGTTCTACTTGCTCTACGTGCTCCAATTAGCATGGCAGCAGCAAGCGACAGCAGTGTCCAACAGGATTTCCCATTTGGAGCCACATTTCGGCAACGTGCTCGCATTGCGTGTCAATCAATGATGACGACGACAACAACAACAGTTACAGCAGCAGCAGCAGTAGCAACAACAACAACTATGACATCCTTTTGATGCTTTTGCTGCCCGCTAATTCTTATTGCATGTCACACTTGACAGCACACACACACACACACACACACAAATACACAGAGAGAGAGAGAGTGAGCACATTACGCATTTTCACATTTTGTCAGTTTTCCATTTTGTGGGCATTAAGCTGCTTACAAAAAAAGGAAATGAAATTCAAACGAAATATGGCAAAGAATGTGTGGCAGGCAAATGTTGCGACTGTTCACAGTGCTATATATGCCATGTTCTACTGTACTTAATTACCTATACATATATATATATATATATATATTTAGTATATATACTAAGTATGTTTGCTCTTTGTATTTTGTATTTTGTTTGCCTTGACTCAGCGACTCTCGCCTCTCGCCTGTCGCCCCTCGTCAAGCGTTGCCTGTCGCTCTTGTCGTCGTCTAACGTCTCGTTGCTAATTGACGAGACGAAATGCCTACATGGCATATCAGCAGCGTGTTGCCACATTGCCACGTTGCCACATTTTTCGTTTGTGGCAGAGTCAACAGTTTTTAATTTGCCAAACAAACCTTATATAATTAATTAAAACTAAGCAAAAGCGAAAAACAAAAACAAAAACAAAAAATGAAAATGAAATGCGAAAATGTAGCAAAGGGCAGCAAGAGAAGACAAAGCTAAAGGCAATGGGCAATGAGCAAAGGGCAAGAGCAAGACAATGCTTAAATAAAAGAGCCAGCAACAGAGCAAGAGAGAGAGGGAGAGAATGAGAGAGTGTAGTCAAAGCGAGGTCGAGGCCTGAAATCAGAAATTAAAAAGTAGCCCCACAAGTACAGTGCAGCCTCTGCCATCAGCTCAGACTACTGTTTCGTCTCCGTCTCCGCCTACACTTTCACTATTGCCATTGCCATTGTTGTTATTGTTGTTGTTGCTGTTGTTT
This sequence comes from Zaprionus obscuricornis, assembly GCA_037044475.1. Lineage (NCBI taxonomy): Eukaryota > Metazoa > Arthropoda > Insecta > Diptera > Drosophilidae > Zaprionus > Zaprionus obscuricornis. The sequence continues at coordinate 1,683 of JBAMBR010002549.1, read as the reverse complement.
TGTGCTTGTCTGCATTCATTTTGTTTTAATATGCAAAGTCAACAGCGTTCTGTGTCAGCCAAAGGGCAAAATCAACAAAACTATAAACACACAGAAAGCGAGCGCAGAGATGTGCGGAGTGTAAGAGCAAGGCATGAGGCATGTTGCAAGCAGCAGTAGTAGTAGCAGCAGTTGACTGCCCAGTGGCCGCATTAGCAGCAAACAGCAGCAGCAGTAGCAGTAGCAGAGTTGTCGGCCCATGTCAACTGACCAGGCCAACTGTATTGCAGCAGTCTAATAGAGCAAACACTGTGAGTGAGAGAGAGAGAGAGATATACACAAAGAGAGAGCAAGCGAGCGAGAGAGAAAGTTGCTTGTGCAGTGGAGTTGTTGGCGCGTTGGCATGCGAGAAATTTGCATTGCTGTCAGTCAGCTGCCAACGCAGCTTGCATGCAACGCACACAGCTTGCTTCAAGCCATTACCTTATACAGCTTAGAACTTGACTATGTCTCGGTGTGTGTGTGTGTGTGTGTGTGTGTGTGTGTGTGACTAGCTGCAATTGGCATTTAATAGGCGCGTTGTGAGTTGCGTCACAAGAGGCACATGCAACACACACACACACACACACACACATAGACAGTCGCACCTGCACAGTTTGCTGATGTGAGCAAATATGTTTCGTATTTGTCTGTCACTGTGTGTGTCTGTGTGTTTGTTTAAGTGTATGTGAGTCTGTCACATGTAACAGGTGCAAACTGTGTTGCATGTTGCACACACAGAGAGAGAGAGACAGTTGATGAGAGACACTTGCAAAGCATCGCAATTAGATTCAGTTCGATTAAGATGCAGATTTTGAAAACGAGTTGCTGTTGCCGTTGCCATTGCTGTTGCTGTTGCAGTTGCAGTTACTGTTGCTATTGCTGTGGCAGTTGAAATTGCATCACATCCCGTTGCACTTTGCTCAATTGCTTTGATGCAATTAACGTATGCTACAATTGCCACTGACACACTTCAACATTTGTAGCATGTAGCATGTGTCGCATGTTGCAAATAGTATAACTAGTCAAGATCGATTAGAATTGCAGAACGCAATTCTTAGCACTTTTTCATGCAAATGTTTGCCTTTATCCAACACTCAACATTAATTAGTTAAGAACTAGTTCATGAACTAGACACAGGAAAAAAAAGAGAAGCTGATTACAAGCTTAAGCTTAGGCAGAGCAATTAAAGTTGACAATTACAAGGCTATAGTTGTAATTTATTGGCATACGTGAACTAGTTCAAATGAACTAAACAAAAGCGGAACTAGTTCAAAAGAACTGAACAGAAGCGGAACTAGTGAAACAAATGGAGAAATATTCACTTTAAGCCTAAGTTTAAGTAATTGAAATATAATAAAATGAACTATTTATTGTTGAACTAGTTCAAAAGAACTGAACAAAAGCGGAACTAGTTCAAAAGAACTGAACAGAAGCGAAAATAGTCAAACAAATGTGAAAGAGTTCACTTAAAGCTTAAGTTTAAGTAATTGAAATATAATAAAATGGACTATTTATGTTTGAACTAGTTCAAAAGAACTGAACAGAAGCGGAACTAGTCAAACAAATGTAGAAAAATTCACTTTAAGCTTAAGTATAAGTAATTAAAATATTATGAAATGAACTATTTAATGGTGAACTAGTTCAAAAGAACTAAAGAATAAA
>JBAMBR010002548.1:0-24181 GCA_037044475.1 Zaprionus obscuricornis | reverse complement strand
CACAGGTGCCAATAGTGGCATTGGCAAGGAAACTGCCAAAGATTTGGCTGGTCGTGGTGCACGCATCATCATGGCATGCAGAAATCTGGAAACAGCCAATGCTGTCAAGGGTAAAAATTTATAGCTCTAAATACTATTTTATTATCCCTAATTTGTATTTATTTTCTTGCCAACAGAATGAAATTGTTAAGGAAACCAACAACAATAAGATTTTCGTTGCAGAAACTTGATTTGGGTGCGCAAAAATCTGTACGTGAATTTGCCGCTGATATCCGTTAACTGAGCCAAAAATTGATGTATTAATACATAATGCTGGCATGGCATTAGCTTTTCGTGGACAACTAGTAGAGATGAGTTGAATTGACCATGGCTACCAATCATTATGGTCCTTTCCTCTTAACGCATTTGCTCATTGATGTGTTGAAGAAGAGCGCACCAGCACGCATTGTTATCGTTGCCTCGGAACTATATCGTCTGGCATCGGTTAATTTGAATAAGTTAAATCCCATCTTGGTACTTTCCCTGCTGCCTATTTGTATTATGTTTCCAAATTTGCCAACATTTATTTTGCACGCGAATTGGCTAAACGTTTGGAGGGCACAAATGTTACTGTAAATTTCTTGCATCCTGGCATGATTGATTCTGGTATCTGGCGTAATATTCCATTTCCACTTAATTTACCCATGATGGCTATTACAAAGGGTTTCTTTAAGACAACCAAAGCTGGTGCACAGACTACCATTTATTTAGCAACTTCTGATGAGGTGGCTAATGTATCTGGTAAATATTATATGGATTGTAAGGAATCAACATTGAATGCAGCTGCATTGGATGAGGAGAAGGGTCGTAAATTATGGGAGGAATCTTTAAAGATTGTCAAATTGACGCCACAGGAACCCAAAATTTAATAAGTTTCAATTTTTGTATATTTACCAACTTAAATACTTTTGCGTAATATCAGTAAATTTTTTTGGGGGGGAGTATAAATGTAAGCTTAAGTTTTTTTCACATACAATTTTAATAATTAAATAAAATATATAAAAAAATCTCTTAAAAATAATTAAAATTTTTTTTTTTACCGGGTATTATATAGTCGACTTTAGCTTTCTTACTTGTTATTGTTTTATTTGCGAATCACAATTAATATTCAAGTTACTCTACTAACATTTTGCTGTTAATAACAGTCGCACAATTTGAAATGTTGATATGCTAGTATTTCTTGCAGTATTTCTTGCAATAGTTACTTGAACTAGTTCAGAACTAGTTCACAATAGTTGTGCTGTTATTGACAATAGCCGTTGACTTTTGAAAGTCAACTGATTGCGCTTGATTTCCTGTGATAAGGTTCAATTACATTTCATGAGAATTAATAAAAACGACAAATCACAGCGCCAATGCGTAATTTAATACGTGCACTGAGCTCAGTTTAAAGCAGAATCACAAAAACTGGTAGCCAAAAAAAAAAAAAAAATTTAATAAAAATTCTCACACAATGTTGGCTCAAATTGTCACCTGTTGAAGGCACAGTAAACTGTACAGCAAAGGATACGCAGAGAAAGATACAAGCACACAAAACACACAGGGGAATTATTCAATGTTGCCGCTGAGGGTCCTTAATCTGATAAAATTGCAAGCGCATCTCAGCATTTGTCTCTTTGCCAGCCTATCCAATGGACAAACGCCTCTGCGGTTGTTGTAACTGATTATTATCGGCGGCTGGTTGACACGTGACTTCTGGTTCCTTTGGTATGATCTGTGCGGCGCCTAGTGCAAATTGATTATTATAATGATAATTTGACGGTGGCTAATAATATATGTTAACAACTATAATTGAAATTTAATATTTATCCAAAGGATTACAGGATAATCATTTTTGCGGTTTTTCAACAAAAACGTGCCAACAAAAATAGATAATTGTCAATGAAAAAGGGGGCGGTACCCCTAAACCACATCCCCTTTTTTTGCTACTGTGAGAAATTGTGATCTATCACTTATAGTTCTAATTTATATTACAATTTGTTTGCAATAGTGATTCTCTAATAAAAAACGACAACAGAATAATAAAAAAAACAGTAGCTGACAGCGTGAAGACAATCGAATGAGTTTTATTAATATATATATACATTGAGTACATTATCAAGTTATTTTACCCCTTAGACACTTGGTACTTGTATCCTTGAGGCACTGTGAAAAGTATCAATTTACAAAAAAATTTAATTTGGCTCGCTTCACTCAACTGTATTTTCGTAGTATCCACCAAAAAAAATATATCGAAGTCTCAATTCGAAATGTAATTTAAGTCGTTCTTGTTTTTGTTTTTGTTTTCTTGTTATTGGGGGAGTTCAAAATGTCACACAGGACGTATCCTGCATACTGACAGTTGCTTATACATGCCATTGGCCAAGTTTGTTGTTTAATAATAAGCAGGCTTAGGTTTTTATTAAGAAATCAACTATGAGTTGTACTTTAATTCTGCATTTAATTTGATCCCAACTCGTACAGCTGTCGGTCAAATGCTGCTAAGTAGTGCAGCATGTTCTGCTGCGACTTTAACTGCCAATTGGTCATCGATACTTTTTTCAGCTGGCACAAAATGACGTGTGACATGATCATATGTAGGTGTCAGTTGTAAAGTCAGTGTATATATATATATGAATATATATAGTAGAACAGTTGTTTATAAATATTTTTAAAAATTAAAGAAATGAATTCTAATATTTATCAAAAATTTTAGCTTTAATTTTTTTTATTTATAAGATTAATATTATTATTAATATTTGTAAGAAATTTTAGCTTTAATTTTTTTATTTATAAGATTAATATTATTAATATTTATAAGAAATTTTAGCTTTAATTTTTTTATTTATAAGATTAATATTATTATTAATATTTATAAGAAATTTTAGCTTTAATTTTTATTTATTTTTTTTTTAACTTTGCAAACAAAAATAAACCCATTAAAAATATATATATTTCTATATATATTTTTTCTTATGCCGGACGCATAAAAATACTGCGCAAAAAATGAAGTTTGCAAGCTTGAAGAAGAAAAAAAAAAAAAACTTTTGTATTCCATATGTTGATGTTGCACAAAGAAATTCAAACATAAACATGCGCTACACTCAAACTTATGAGCTTATGTGTTTTTTTTAGGCATTCCATAATTTAGTAGATTTTTTTTTTAAAGTAATATCTATTTAATAAAAATTTTTACTATATTTAGTATATATATATATAAATAAATATATATAAATATATATATAAATATAAATATAAATTTATATATATATAAATATCTGCTGATTATTTATCCCCCCTTTTGGGCATACTGTAATATCTAGTGACATTTACAAGTCGAATGACTTAACTAACAGCATAAATGCAAAAAGTGTAGCCAAGCTTGTGAAGCCCTATGAATGCCACCCGAAAAGTATTTCATTGATTTTTGAAGCCTCGTTCATACAAAAAAAAAACACACACAAACACACATATATACAGAGAACAGAGAAGGAACTTATAGCTATATGAGCTGAGAATTGCAAACTAAGAATTGAATACAGAATGAAATAAATGCTTGACTGAGTTTTACTTTTTTTTTTTTTCTCCCGATTTTGGCCAGTAACAAAATTGTGTATAATTTTAGCTACACAGTTAAAATGTAAAAAGAAAGAAAGAAAGATAGAGAGAGAGAGAGAGAGAGGGAAAAAAAATACTTTAAATAAATAAATGCTTAGCCATTGAGTAAATAAAATTCACGTGCAGTGATTTATTGTGCAAGCATGTGGTTGATGATGCGCTGGTGTGATAACAGGTACAATAATGAGGGTGGCGTCGGGTTTGACGGGTTTGCCACAATGTTTACTTATGTAAACAATTCCAATAGCAACAACAACAACAACATTAAGAAACAATTTGAAAATTTTTATTATTGCTTAATTAAGAGAAAGAGCTGAACTATGTTGTAAAGTGTAAACACAGCTGACACCTGAACATACTCATGCAATTAACTAACTAACTAACATATAGCGCAATTTTATTTCTAAACATTGTAAATAAATAAAAAAAAAATCAATTGTTATTGATACTTAATGCAGCGTGCACAGTTTTATTCATAATGCTGCAGGCTAATGTGATGTGACAATCGGCAGCAAAAACATGGCTTAAGCTTGTCTCGCATATCCTGAGACAAGTTTGTCAACATGAAATCGATCGTTGAGCTGAAAAACGGGTTAAAATCCCTCAAATACATGACTGACTGACAGACATTCAGACAGACAGACAGACAGACTGACTCGTTGGCAGACAAGATACTGATTATGTTTTTTGGCTCGAAACTTTTAACACACACGACGTTACTTGACTTCAAATTCCCACCAATATACAAGTATGTATATTGGTAAAATGATATCAGCTCTCTCTCTCTCTCTCTCTTTCTGCAATTCTCTTCTCTTCTACCTCATAGCCAGCAAATCACTGAAAGCCTTTACACTTAACTGATTCAATTAATTTGTACGCTTGATTTTTTTTTTTCATTTCATCCAAGTTTCTCTGGCGTGTGAATTTTAAGCATTTTTTGATAGAATATGTAAAAAAATAAAAATAAAATTCTTTAGTCACTGTAAGGAACTATAAAAATAAAATAATATTTCATAATTTATTTTTTGTAGTTTCCAGTTTTTTTTGATAGAATATGTAAAAAAAAAAAATTAAAATTCTTTAGTCACTGTAAGGAACTATAAAAATAAAATAATATTTCATAATTTATTTTTAGTAGTTTCCAGTTTTATTTTTATTTTTTTTTTTTGCAAGTTACAACTAAACATAACCACAATGAGATATATCAAATGTCGGAAAATAATTCACAATTGTCGGATTATTGTAACTATGCAAAAGTGCAACGATCGATGGAATGATCGATTGAATCGTTAGCTTTTAGCTTTACAGCTAAAAAAAAAAAAAAAAAAAAACTTATGTTATTGGTCTGCTTGTTGCCATAGTTGGAAAGATACAAAATAGATATTGGAGGGTTGTGGCTATGCTATTGCTATGACAGGGGGGGGGGGGGGGGGTTCTCAGTCAAGTCTCTTACTGGCTGTTAGTTTGTTGCTAAAGCAAAAAACATAGAGAGGGGCAGGCAGCGTAGTATATGAGGATGTGTGTGTGTGTGACAGTGGCTAAGGCAAACATGTTTAACCACAAAAGAATGGAACGAAGGAAGCAGAAGACGATCAATGGTCGGAGTCCGGCCTGTGCCGCAGACCCAGCCCCAGACACAGTGCCAACACCAGCCCCGACGCGACCCGGCTCTGAGAGTATCTGGTGTCGAGCTGTAAAGATATTGAGTGACAAATAAAAACTACTGAAAAAACTGCTGCCGCTGCTGCTGTTGTTGCTGCTGCTGCTGCTACGTATGAATGAGTCGAGTCTAGAGTCGAAGAGTATCAGGGTACACGGGGGGTTGGGTTTAGTAGTCGCCGCAAAAAGCCGGCATATCGGAGACGGCAGACGAAGCGTATTGGTTGGTTGGTTGGCCGTGCTGCCGCTTTTGCCGCTGCTGCTGCTGTTGCTGTTGCTGTTGCTGCTGTTGCTACTGTGGTGGTTGCAGCCAGAGGGGGTGGGTGTCATTTGCTGTAAGGGTCGCTTCATGTGTGATTGTATACACTGCATGTACTTAGCTGGGCACTTTATGTCATTGTATCTGCTCAGTGTATGCCAAAGTGTGAGTGCGAATGCGAGTGTCAGTGAATGCGTTAATGTGTGTGTGTGTGTGCGCGTGTGTGTAAGTGTAAGTGCGAGTATGAGTGTTGTATGTGTTTTGCTACTTTACGTTGTTGTCTTTTGCGCCCTTTTTGTCGCTTGTTTATAATTAAGTGAACATTTTTTTTTTTTTTTTGTTTCTGTGGTTGTCGCTTTGCCGCTGACTGACGGACTCGTCCAACAATATCGGCCGAGAGACTTCGAACTAACAACTGACAATTAGTTGCCGTCTTATGCTCGTCGCCGAAAGTTGATTCTTGCCCCCCGCATTATTTTCAAAGTCTTACAACTACTACTACTACTACTACTACTATATAATATCAGTTCTATTTTATTACAAATATAAATAAAAGCAAAATCTTATATAAATACTACGAGAAAAGAAAAACGCGTTTATTATCGAATTTATAATTTAATTTGTAAAATTCAGTCAAAACTATTCGGATATATATAATATTCAGTGCAGTGTCTGAAAAAAATGAGACTTTATGTCTTAATTAAAAGGTGCATAAAAAAAAAGTTCTTAAAAATAAAAATAAAAATTTTTTATAATTATTTTATAAAAATAAAAATTTTTTATAATTATTTTATAAAAATAAAAAATTTTTTATAATTATTTTATAAAAATAAAAATTTTATAAAAACGACAGAAATACAATAGAATATCGTGAATCTAATGAAAATTTGAAATAAATTAATACATATAGGATTTTCATAAAGTTAAAATATTTTAAATTTCAAAATGAACTCAAAACGAACTTCCTGTAAATTATATAAAATATTATTATTTATAAATTCAATATTTAATGAATTATGAAAGTAAATAAAATAAAGAGTAAAGGGAATTCTATTTTCGGCGTGCCGAACCAAAAAAATTGTTTAAGCAAAAACTCAATTTTTGATCGATTGTTCCTATAGCAGCTATATAATATAGTGGTTCGATTTAAACCAAATTTGGATAATACGTCTAAGCTAACATAAGATTCAAGTCATGTAAGTCTTGGCTTAAAAAACTAAAAATATTTTCAATTTTTGACTCATTGATCCTATGGCAGCTATATGATATATGGTCCGAACAATTAGAGCAACGAAAATAAGCATGTGCAAAAAAAAAAGGAAGTTTTAAAGCTTACGGACTAGAAGCGACTGAAACAGACGGACAGACAAATAAGTAGATTTGGACACGTCTGATGATACTGATCATGAATATATATTTTATGCCTTGCCTTCGCTGTATTTTGCTAACTTTTTGCTAAAATTAATATACTGCTGTATGAGAAGACTATTAAAATGTTGAAAAATATTAGAGTAAAAAGTTTGTTAAGCTAAAAACAGAAATTTTAAATTAAATGAAAAAAAAAAATTACTTGCAAAAAAATTAAATTAGATAATTTAAAAAATCGACGATATAAAATTAGAAATAGAAAGTAAAAAATGAATTTAATTTTTTTATATAAATATTAAGTGTTACTTGTGCCGTTTAAATAATTAAATATAAATAATATTCAAGAAAATCATAAAAAAAAAACAAATACAATTTTAAAACAATAAAAACTAAAAACTTAAAGAATGTGTTAAAAAAAAAAATAAAAATAAAATAATAAAAATGATTGTTTAGTGTCTAAAATAGAAAAAATTATTTTTACACTTTTTTGCAGCTGGAAATGTCAATTGACGCAGCGAAAATGAAACGTAGAAAAATTAGAAATAAAACGCCAAATTTAATTGGAGTCATGTCATGGGATTGTTATATAAAAGTTCCAAACTCTTGAACATAATTCTGGGTAAGTTTTAATTTCCATGCAATTTGGAATAATTCGCCCCAGATTTTTTAACATAGACACAAACACAAACACACACAGAGAGAGAGAGAGAGGGAGAGAGAGACTAACAGAAAAAAGGCAATGCAAATGGCGACGACTCGTTCATTCATTCGTTTTCACTGAAGGCGATTGTTGTATGTCTGTGTGTGTGTGTGTATGTTTGTATTAAGGGGCGGAGTTTCGCGCAGCGCGCACAGTGGTCGCTAGTGTATGAAAAATGTACGAAATGTTTCTGTCAGATAAATAACTGTTCTCTTGTCTCTAAAAATCTTTCCAATGTAGTTAAATGATTTTTTTTTAATGCATCTTTTTTGTCACACCTGCGCAGATTCCCTGGAAGATCAAGAGGGTGGAGCTATGTACATATCGTGCGATGTCTCAAACGGAGGTCCTGTGGAACCAGAAACGGGCTATGTGCCCAATAATCCATTATTCGGCCTGGCGCTGGACAGTCCGCAGGTATTTTTCTCTTCTCGTTTATTTCTCATAAATTATTACGTTCGACTTCAATACAAAATCGGTTTCAATTTCAATGCAACTGCAAAAAGTGATAAGCTAAAAATAAAAGTTATTATTGTTCATATGTTAACTTTGTTTATAGCAAGAGTGTGCTGCATCCTGTGTTGGCTGTTTATCCTGCCAAGGCAACACCGCCCTGCCCATCTCATCTCTCACCAGCAGCGATTTTGACTGCGGCGGCTGCTTTGATACAACGATTGGCGGCGTTTTGGGCAGTCAAATTAATACAACACCGCCGGCAAGTAATCTATCGGGAACTGGTAGTGTTTGCGGTACCAATAACGGTTCATCGCTTGTTGGCAACGGTAGCTATTGGAGCACAGACGAGATGGCATCAACATTTCCCGGTCTACCGCCATTGGATATTGATCCATTACCAAGTCTCTTTCCATTCTCACCCTGCGGTGCATCATATAACTTTGCCAGCAATCCACATCAGACTTCACTCTCCTATACAGTGCATCCACATCAGATGCTCATCTCACCAAATGGTAGTCAACAACAACATTCACAATCATCCAGTCATACGCATCAGCTTCAAACCCAACATATGCAGCAGGCACTCAACCAGGCATCGCACGGTGGTAATGCGCTCCACAATCATAATCACAATAGCAACAATGCCAATGGTGCAGGAGTCGTTGGTAGTTCGGGTGCGGGCAGTGCCTGCTACTACGATGCGAGCTCCAATGCGACCACAGCACCACCACCAATGTATCCCAGCATGAGTGTCAATGTGAGCATGAACATGACCATGCATCATGGTTATGGGGCCGACGGAAGTGCTGTGCCCATGCAATGTTCCCAAATGAATTGGACACCACCAAACAGTTCCTCGGCCGCTGTTAATGTTCTTTATCCGCCGCTATTAAGTCCAACGCACTATCCTGCCTCGGCCACCTATTCGTTTACAGCAGATTTTCGTGCTCCACCGCCAGCTGCATTGGGCACATTGCCCACGCTAACGGATAAGGAGTCACCATCACCACCGGCATCCAGTACATCGGGTGCACTAGGTTATTATTCAACAGGAGTTGGACAAAGCTATACGCCACCACACAAAAGTCCTAGTTATCAGGCGGCTGCTTTAAGTCTTGGACTTTCTTCGTTTGAGGATGAGGAGGATAGCATTGAGGATGGTGATGGGGATGGTGAAGGCAGCGCTGCTGGCGATATGAAACCAAATTTATGCCGACTATGCGGTAAAACCTATGCACGTCCCAGTACACTGAAGACGCATCTACGCACGCATTCTGGTGAGCGACCATATCGTTGTCCGGATTGCAATAAGAGCTTCTCACAGGCGGCCAATTTGACAGCTCACGTACGCACACATACGGGACAGAAACCGTTTCGTTGTCCCATTTGTGATAGACGCTTTTCGCAAAGTTCCAGTGTCACCACGCACATGCGAACCCATTCCGGTGAGCGACCCTATCGCTGTTCCTCATGCAAGAAATCATTCTCCGATAGCTCCACACTGACCAAACATTTACGCATCCATAGCGGTGAGAAGCCATATCAATGCAAGCTCTGTTTGCTCAGGTAAACTTACTTCTAGCATTTTTGGAAATACCTTGGAAATAACCCCAATTTTATTTGTATTTTATGCAGATTCTCACAATCGGGCAACCTAAATCGGCACATGCGCGTTCATGGCAACAATGCCAATGGTAACGGTAATGGTAATGGCAGCAATGGAGGTAGCGCCACCAACAGCAGTAACAGTAGTAGTGGTGGTAATGCTACTGGCGGGGTTGGTAGCAGTCTAATTACATGACAAAAGCCACGCAGTGCTGGCGGTTTTCAACATTATCACCCCCCGCACACGCACACGCACACGCATGCACATTCACATCCACATCCACATCCGCATCCACTTCAACATGCACATGCACATGCACATGCACATACGCATCCGCATCATATGCATCATCACCACGCCCACATGGCGGCCAACTATGACTATGGGAATTACGGCATCAGCGACTATACTCCACCCGGCGCTACACAAAACTATTCAGGGTATTATTTTTGCGCACTCAATAAGCCAACAAAGTTCGAGCGTTTCTACTAGACAATTCTTGGGGACTTGAAGTATGCTTCATAAAATAAATACAGGACCCCAAATATATACTATACGTTTTGCAAAATATATTGTAATTACTTAATGCATTACATTATATAGAATATATCTTACAATTTAGAACTTCAGCTTCAGGTCCCCCCAAAAAAAAAAAAAAAAACAATTTTAAATGCTCAAATTCGAATGGAAATCAAAAGCGAAAAGTTAAAAAAAAAACAACGTAATTTAGGCTCAAGTGCCGAAAATGTATGTAAATATTAAAAGTATATAGACAGCGATATATATATATATATATATATATTCATTTTGTATTTATTATTTACATTATATAATATAGCTATATAGTATGAATCGTATGATAGTTGATCGGTAGTTGAAAAACACGCATAAATCTATTCAAAATTAGCCAACGAAATAGTAATTAAGTCAAACACAAATCTATAGGCAATACGACAAAAAAATATAACATGAGATTCTTAATTTAAAAAAAAAATATATATATATATAAATATATATATTTATAAAAAAAATTTAATATTAGTAATTTGCTTAAATGAAATCTAAATTTAAATCAAAATCAAAATTAATTTCATTTCCTTCGATTCAACTTATTCGACTTTATTTTATATGTGTCGAAATATAAAATTAAGCAGCAGCATTCATAAATGTTTAGTTTAAGTCATTTGATATTAAGATAAAATGTAATTATATTTAATTATTTAATATTATATTATATTAAGTCAGGTGCTTTGATTTAAGCCAATTTTGCGTATACTAAAAATTGGCTTAAATCAAAGCACCTGACTTAATATAATATAATATTAAATAATTAAATATAATTACATTTTATCTTAATATCAAATGACTTAAACTAAACATTTATGAATGCTGCTGCTTAATTCTATATTTCGACACATATAAAATAAAGTCGAATAAGTTGAATCGAAGGAAATGAAATTAATTTTGATTTTGATTTAGATTTAAATTTAGATTTCATTTAAGCAAATTACTAATATTAAATTTTTTTTTATAAATATATATATTTATATATATTTTTTTTTTAAAATTAAGAATCTCATGTTATAGTTTTTTGTCGTATTGCCTATAGATTTGTGTTTGACTTAATTACTATTTCGTTGGCTAATTTTGAATAGATTTATGCGTGTTTTTCAACTACCGATCAACTATCATACGATTCATACTATATAGCTATATTATATAATGTAAATAATAAATACAAAATGAATATATATATATATATATATATATATATATATATATATATATCGCTGTCTATATACTTTTAATATTTACATACATTTTCGGCACTTGAGCCTAAATTACGTTGTTTTTTTTTAGCTTTTCTCTTGATTTTCCATTCGAATTTGAGCATTTAAAATTGTTTTTTTTTTTTTATTTTTTTTTTTGGGGACTTGAAGCTGAAGTTCTAAATTGTAAGATATATTCTATATAATATAATGCATTGAGTAATTGCAATATATATATATATATATAGCTTACTTTTAACGTATAGTATGTTTTTGGGGTCCTGTATTTATTTTATGAAGCATACTTCAAGTCCCCAAGAATTGTCTAGTAGAAACGCTCGAACTTTGTTGGCTTATTGAGTGCGCAAAAATAATACCCTGAATAGTTTTGTGTAGCGCCGGGTGGAGTATAGTCGCTGATGCCGTAATTCCCATAGTCATAGTTGGCCGCCATGTGGGCGTGGTGATGATGCATATGATGCGGATGCGTATGTGCATGTGCATGTGCATGTGCATGTTGAAGTGGATGCGGATGTGGATGTGGATGTGCATGCGTGTGCGGGGGGTGATAATGTTGAAAACCGCCAGCACTGCGTGGCTTTTGTCATGTAATTAGACTGCTACCAACCCCGCCAGTAGCATTACCACCACTACTACTGTTACTGCTGTTGGTGGCGCTACCTCCATTGCTGCCATTACCATTACCGTTACCATTGGCATTGTTGCCATGAACGCGCATGTGCCGATTTAGGTTGCCCGATTGTGAGAATCTGCATAAAATACAAATAAAATTGGGGTTATTTCCAAGGTATTTCCAAAAATGCTAGAAGTAAGTTTACCTGAGCAAACAGAGCTTGCATTGATATGGCTTCTCACCGCTATGGATGCGTAAATGTTTGGTCAGTGTGGAGCTATCGGAGAATGATTTCTTGCATGAGGAACAGCGATAGGGTCGCTCACCGGAATGGGTTCGCATGTGCGTGGTGACACTGGAACTTTGCGAAAAGCGTCTATCACAAATGGGACAACGAAACGGTTTCTGTCCCGTATGTGTGCGTACGTGAGCTGTCAAATTGGCCGCCTGTGAGAAGCTCTTATTGCAATCCGGACAACGATATGGTCGCTCACCAGAATGCGTGCGTAGATGCGTCTTCAGTGTACTGGGACGTGCATAGGTTTTACCGCATAGTCGGCATAAATTTGGTTTCATATCGCCAGCAGCGCTGCCTTCACCATCCCCATCACCATCCTCAATGCTATCCTCCTCATCCTCAAACGAAGAAAGTCCAAGACTTAAAGCAGCCGCCTGATAACTAGGACTTTTGTGTGGTGGCGTATAGCTTTGTCCAACTCCTGTTGAATAATAACCTAGTGCACCCGATGTACTGGATGCCGGTGGTGATGGTGACTCCTTATCCGTTAGCGTGGGCAATGTGCCCAATGCAGCTGGCGGTGGAGCACGAAAATCTGCTGTAAACGAATAGGTGGCCGAGGCAGGATAGTGCGTTGGACTTAATAGCGGCGGATAAAGAACATTAACAGCGGCCGAGGAACTGTTTGGTGGCGTCCAATTCATTTGAGAGCATTGCATGGGCACAGCACTTCCGTCGGCCCCATAACCATGATGCATGGTCATGTTCATGCTCACATTGACACTCATGCTGGGATACATTGGTGGTGGTGCTGTGGTCGCATTGGAGCTCGCATCGTAGTAGCAGGCACTGCCCGCACCCGAACTACCAACGACTCCAGCACCATTGGCATTGTTGCTATTGTGATTATGATTGTGGAGCGCATTACCACCGTGCGATGCCTGGTTGAGTGCCTGCTGCATATGTTGGGTTTGAAGCTGATGCGTATGACTGGATGATTGTGAATGTTGTTGTTGACTACCATTTGGTGAGATGAGCATCTGATGTGGATGCACTGTATAGGAGAGTGAAGTCTGATGTGGATTGCTGGCAAAGTTATATGATGCACCGCAGGGTGAGAATGGAAAGAGACTTGGTAATGGATCAATATCCAATGGCGGTAAACCGGGAAATGTTGATGCCATCTCGTCTGTGCTCCAATAGCTACCGTTGCCAACGAGCGAGGAACCGTTATTGGTGCCGCAAACACTACCAGTTCCCGATAGATTACTTGCCGGCGGTGTTGTATTAATTTGACTGCCCAAAACGCCGCCAATCGTTGTATCAAAGCAGCCGCCGCAGTCAAAATCGCTGCTGGTGAGAGATGAGATGGGCAGGGCGGTATTGCCTTGGCAGGATAAACAGCCAACACAGGATGCAGCACACTCTTGCTATAAACAAAGTTAACATATGAACAATAATAACTTTTATTTTCAGCTTATCACTTTTTTGCAGTTGCATTGAAATTGAAACCGATTTTGTATTAAAGTCGAACGTAATAATTTATGTGAAATAAACGAGAAGAGAAAAATACCTGCGGACTGTCCAGCGCCAGGCCGAATAATGGATTATTGGGCACATAGCCCGTTTCTGGTTCCACAGGACCTCCGTTTGAGACATCGCACGATATGTACATAGCTCCACCCTCTTGATCTTCCAGGGAATCTGCGCAGGTGTGACAAAAAAGATGCATTAAAAAAAAATCATTTAACTACATTGGAAAGATTTTTAGAGACAAGAGAACAGTTATTTATCTGACAGAAACATTTCGTAGATTTTTCATACACTAGCGACCACTGTGCGCGCTGCGCGAAACTCCGCCCCTTAATACAAACATACATACACACACACGCAGACAATAATCGCATTCAGTCAAAACGAATGAATGAACGAGTCGTCGCCATTTGCATTGCCTTTTTTCTGTTAGTCTCTCTCTCTCTCTCTCTGTGTGTGTGTGTGTTTGTGTCTATGTTAAAAAATCTGTGTATTTAGGGCGAATTATTCCAAATTGCATGGAAATTGAAACTTACCCAGAATTATGTTCAAGAGTTTGGAACTTTTATATAACAATCCCATGACATGACTCCAATTAAATTTGGCGTTTTATTTCTAATTTTTCTACGTTTCATTTTCGCTGCGTCAATTGACATTTCCAGCTGCAAAAAAGTGTAAAAATAATTTTTTCTATTTTAGACACTAAACAATAATTTTATTTATTTTTTTTCTAACACATTCTTTAAGTTTTTAGTTTTTATTGTTTTAAAATTTTAATTGATTTTTTTTTATGATTTTCTTGAATATTATTTATATTAAATTATTTAAACGGCACAAGTAACACTTAATATTTATATAAAAAAATTAAATTCATTTTTTACTTTCTATTTCTAATTTTATATCGTCGATTTTTTAAATTATCTAATTTAATTTTTTTGCAAGTAATTTTTTTTTTTCATTTAATTTGAAATTTCTGTTTTTTGCTTAAAAAACTTTTTACTCTAATATTTTTCAACATTTTAAAAGTTTTCTCATACAGCAGTATATAAATTTTGGCAAAAAGTTAGCAAAATACAGCGAAGGCAAGGCATAAAATATATATTCATGATCAGTATCACCAGACGTGTCCAAATCTGCTTACTTGTCAGTCCGTCTGTTTCAGTCGCTTCTAGTACGTAACCTTTTTTTTGCACATGCTTATTTTCGTTGCTCTAAAAAAGTCGCAACTTTTGGATAGGACCAAATATCGTACAGCTGCCATAGGATCAATGAGTCAAAAATTGAAAATATTTTTAGTTTTTTAAGCCAAGACTTACATAACTTGAATCTTATGTTAGCTTAGACGTATTATCCAAATTTGGTTTAAATCGGACCACTATATTATATAGCTGCTATAGGAACAATTGGTCAAAAATTGGATTTATGCTTAAACAATTTTTTTTTTTTGTTCGGCACGCCGAAAATAGAATTCCCTTTACTCTTTATTTTATTTACTTTCATAATTCATTAAATATTGAATTTATAAATAATAATATTTTATATAATTTAGAGGAAGTTCGTTTTGAGTTCATTTTGAAACTTAAAATGTTTTAATTTTATGAAAATCCTATATGTATTAATTTATTTCAAATTTTCATTAGATTCACGATAATCTATTGTATTTCTGTCATTTTTATAAAATTTTTATTTTATAAAATAATTATAAAAAATTTTTATTTTTCATAAAATAATTATAAAAAATTTTTATTTTTATAAAATAATTATAAAAAATTTTTATTTTTATAAAATAATTATAAAAAATTTTTATTTTTATTTTTAAGAACTTTTTTTTTATGCACCTTTTAATTAAGACATAAAGTCTCATTTTTTTCAGACACTGCACTGAATATACGATTATATTATATATATATATATCCGAATAGTTTTGACTGAATTTTACAAATTAAATTATAAATTCGATAATAAACGTGTTTTTCTTTTCTCGTAGTATTTATATAAGATTTTGCTTTTATTTATATTTGTAATAAAATAGATCTGATATTATAGTAGTAGTAGTAGTAGTAGTAGTTGTAAGACTTTGCAAATAATGCGGGGGGCAAGAATCAACTTTCGGCGACGAGCATAAGACGGCAACTAATTGTCAGTTGTTAGTTCGAAGTCTCTCGGCCGATATTGTTGGACGAGTCCGTCAGTCAGCGGCAAAGCGACAACCACAGAAACAAAAAAAAAAAAAAATGTTCACTTAATTATAAACAAGCGACAAAAAGGGCGCAAAAGACAACAACGTAAAGTAGCAAAACACATACAACACTCATACTCGCACTTACACTTACACACACGCACACACACACACATTAACGCATACACTGACACTCGCATTCACACTCGCACTCACACTCACACTTTGGCACACACTGAGCAGATACAATGACATAAAGTGCCCAGCTAAGTACATGCAGTGTATACAATCACACATGAAGCGACCCTTACAGCAAATGACACCCACCCCCTCTGGCTGCAACCACCACAGTAGCAACAGCAGCAACAGCAGCAGCAGCGGCAAAAGCGGCAGCACGGCCAACCAACCAACCAATACGCTGCGTCTGCCGTCTCCGATATGCCGGCTTTTTGCGGCGACTACTAAACCCAACCCCCCGTGTACCCTGATACTCTTCGACTCTAGACTCGACTCATTCATACGTAGCAGCAGCAGCAGCAACAGCAGCAACAACAGCAGCAGCAGCAGCGGCAGCAGTTTTTTCAGTAGTTTTTATTTGTCACTCAATATCTTTACAGCTCGACACCAGATACTCTCAGAGCCGGGTCGCGTCGGGGCTGGTGTTGGCACTGCGACTGGAGTATGTCTATGTGTATGGGGCTGGGTCTGCGGCACAGGCCGGACTCCGACCATTGATCGTCTTCTGCTTCCTTCGTTCCATTCTTTTGTGGTTAAACATGTTTGCCTTAGCCACTGTCACACATACACACATCCTCATATACTACGCTGCCTGCCCCTCTCTATGTCTTTTGCTTTAGCAACAAACTAACAGCCAGTAAGAGACTTGACTGAGAATCCCCCCTGTCATAGCAATAGCATAGCCACAACCCTCCAATATCTATTTTGTATCTTTCCAACTATGGCAACAAGCAGACCAATAACATAAGTTTTTTTTAGCTGTAAAGCTAAAAGCTAACGATTCAATCGATCATTCCATCGATCGTTGCACTTTTGCATAGTTACAATAATCCGACAATTGTGAATTATTTTCCGACATTTGATATATCTTCTTGTGGTTATGTTTAGTTGTAACTTGCAAAAAAAAAAAAAAATAAAAATAAAACTGGAAACTACAAAAAATAAATTATGAAATATTATTTTATTTTTATAGTTCCTTACAGTGACTAAAGAAATTTTTTTTTTTTTTTTACATATTCTATCAAAAAATGCTTAAAATTCACACGCCAGAGAAACTTGGATGAAAAAAAAAATCAAGCGTACAAATTAATTGAATCAGTTAAGTGTAAAGGCTTTCAGTGATTTGCTGGCTATGAGGTAGAAGAGAAGAGAATTGCAGAGAGAGAGAGAGAGAGAGCTGATATCATTTTACCAATATACATACTTGCATATTGGTGGGAATTTGAAGTCAAGTAACGTCGTGTGTGTTAAAAGTTTCGAGCCAAAAAACATAATCAGTATCTTGTCTGCCAACGAGTCAGTCTGTCTGTCTGTCTGTCAGTCAGTCATGTATTTGAGGGATTTTAACCCGTTTTTCAGCTCAACGATCGATTTCATGTTGACAAACTTGTCTCAGGATATGCGAGACGAGCTTAAGCCATGTTTTTGCTGCCGATTGTCACATCACATTAGCCTGCAGCATTATGAATAAAACTGTGCACGCTGCATTAAGTATCAATAACAATTGTTTTTTTTTTTATTTTATTTATTTACAATGTTTAGAAATAAAATTGCGTTATATGTTAGTTAGTTAGTTAATTGCACGAGTATGTTCAGGTGTCAGCTGTGTGTACACTGTACAACATAGTTTAGCTCTTTCTCTTAATTAAGCAATAATAAAAATTTTCAAATTGTTTCTTAATGTTGTTGTTGTTGTTGCTATTGGAATTGTTTACATAAGTAAACATTGTGGCAAACCCGTCAAACCCGCCGTCACCCTCATTATTGTACCTGTTATCACACCAGCGCATCATCAACCACATGCTTGCACAATAAATCACTGCACGTGAATTTTATTTACTCAATGGCTAAGCATTTATTTATTTAAAGTATTTTTTTTCCCTCTCTCTCTCTCTCTCTCTCTATCTATCTTTCTTTCTTTTTACATTTTAACTGTGTAGCTAAAATTATACACAATTTTGTTACTGGCCAAAATCGAGAGAAAAAAAAAAAAGTAAAACTCAGTCAAGCATTTATTTCATTCTGTATTCAATTCTTAGTTTTGCAATTCTCAGCTCATATAGCTATAAGTTCCTTCTCTGTTCTCTATGTGTGTTTTTTGTATGAACGAGGCTTCAAAAATCAATGAAATACTTTTCGGGTGGCATTCATAGGGCTTCACAAGCTTGGCTACACTTTTTGCATTTATGCTGTTAGTTAAGTCATTCGACTTGTAAATGTCACTAGATATTACAGTATGCTCAAAAGGGGGGATAAATAATCAGCAGATATTTATATATATATAAATGCAGCTACTAAATATAGTAAAAATTTTTATTAAATGGAAATTACTTTACAAAAAAAAAAAATCTACTAAATTATGGAATGCCTAAAAAAAACACATAAGCTCCATAAGTTTGACTGTAGCGCATGTTTATGTTTGAATTTCTTTGTGCAACATCAACATATGGAAGTACAAAAGTTTTTTTTTTTTTTTCTAAGTTTGCAAACTTCATTTTTTGCGCAGTATTTTTATGCGTCCGACATAAGAAAAAATATATATATAGAAATATATATATTTTTAATGGGTTTATTTTTGTTTGCAAAGTTAAAAAAAAAAATAAATAAAAATTAAAGCTAAAATTTCTTTTAAATATTAATTAAATATTAATCTTATAAATAAAAAAATTAAAGCTAAAATTTCTTATAAATATTAATAATAATATTAATCTTATAAATAAATATAAATTAAAGCTAAAATTTCTTATAAATATTAATAATAATAATCTTATAAATAAAAAAATTAAAGCTAAAATTTCTTATAAATATTAGAATTCATTTCTTTAATTTTGAAATATATTTATAAACAACTGTTCTACTATATATATTCATATATATATACTGACTTTACAACTGACACCTACATATGATCATGTCACACGTCATTTTGTGCCAGCTGAAAAAAGTATCGATGACCAATTGGCAGTTAAAGTCGCAGCATAACATGCTGCACTACTTAGCAGCATTTGACCGACAGCTGTACGAGTTGGGATCAAATTAAATGCAGAATTGAAGCACAACTCATAGTTGATTTCTTAATAAAAACCTAAGCCTGCTTATTATTAAACAACAAACTTGGCCAATGGCATGTATAAGCAACTGTCACTATGCAGGATACGTCCTGTGTGACATTTTGAACTCCCCCAATAACAAGAAAACAAAAACAAAAACAAGAACGACTTAAATTACATTTCGAATTGAGACTTCGATATATTTTTTTTGGTGGATACTACGAAAATACAGTTGAGTGAAGCGAGCCAAATTAAATTTTTTTGTAAATTGATACTTTTCACAGTGCCTCAAGGATACAAGTACCAAGTGTCTAAGGGGTAAAAATAACTTGATAATGTACTCAATGTATATATATATTAATAAAACTCATTCGATTGTCTTCACGCTGTCAGCTACTGTTTTTTTTTATTCTGTTGTCGTTTTTTATTAGAGAATCACTATTGCAAACAAATTGTAATATAAATTAGAACTATAAGTGATAGATCACAATTTCTCACAGTAGCAAAAAAAGGGGATGTGGTTTAGGGGTACCGCCCCCTTTTTCATTGACAATTATCTATGTTTGTTGGCACGTTTTTGTTGAAAAACCGCAAAAATGATTATCCTGTAATCCTTTGGATAAATATTAAATTTCAATTATAGTTGTTAACATATATTATTAGCCACCGTCAAATTATCATTATAATAATCAATTTGCACTAGGCGCCGCACAGATCATACCAAAGGAACCAGAAGTCACGTGTCAACCAGCCGCCGATAATAATCAGTTACAACAACCGCAGAGGCGTTTGTCCATTGGATAGGCTGGCAAAGAGACAAATGCTGAGATGTGCTTGCAATTTTATCAGATTAAGGACCCTCAGCAGCAACATTGAATAATTCCCCTGTGTGTTTTGTGTGCTTGTATCTTTCTCTGCGTATCCTTTGCTGTACAGTTTACTGCGCCCTCAACAGGTGACAATTTGAGCCAACATTGTGTGAGAATTTTTATTAAATTTTTTTTGGCTACCAGTTTTTGTGATTCTGCTTTAAACTGAGCTCAGTGCACGTATCAAATTACGCATTGGCGCTGTGATTTGTCGTTTTTATTAATTCTCATGAAATGTAATTGAACCTTATCACAGGAAATCAAGCGCAATCAGTTGTCTTTTAAAAGTCAACGGCTATTGTCAATAACAGCACAACTATTGTGAACTAGTTCTGAACTAGTTCAAGTAACTATTGCAAGAAATACTGCAAGAAATACTAGCATATCAACATTTCA
The DNA here is from genome assembly GCA_037044475.1 of Zaprionus obscuricornis. Taxonomy (NCBI): domain Eukaryota; kingdom Metazoa; phylum Arthropoda; class Insecta; order Diptera; family Drosophilidae; genus Zaprionus; species Zaprionus obscuricornis. The sequence continues at coordinate 3,592 of JBAMBR010002548.1, read as the reverse complement.
AACTGTGCGACTGTTATTAACAGCAAAATGTTAGTAGAGTAACTTGAATATTAATTGTGATTCGCAAACAAAACAATAACAAGTAAGAAAGCTAAAGACGACTATATAATACCCGGTAAAAAAAAATTTTTTATTATTTTTAAGAGATTTTTTTTGTATTTTATTTAATCATTAAAATTGTATGTGAAAAAAATTTAAGCTTACATTTATACTCCCCCCCTCAAAAAATTTACTGATATTACGCAAAGTATTTACCCGGTACTACCCCAAAAAAAAAAAATGTTTTTTTAAGAGATTTTCTTTTATATTTTATTTAATCATTAAAATTGTATGTGAAAAAAACTTAAGCTTACATTTATACTCCCCCCCAAAAAAATTTACTGATATTACGCAAAAATATTTAAGTTGGTAAATATACAAAAATTGAAACTTATTAAATTTTGGGCTCCTGTGGCGTCAATTTGACAATCTTTAATGATTCCTCCCATAATTTACGACCCTTCTCCTCATCCAATGCAGCTGCATTCAATGTTGATTCCTTACAATCCATATAATATTTACCAGATACATTAGCCACCTCATCAGAAGTTGCTAAATAAATGGTAGTCTGTGCACCAGCTTTGGTTGTCTTAAAGAAACCCTTTGTAATAGCCATCATGGGTAAATTAAGTGGAAATGGAATATTACGCCAGATACCAGAATCAATCATGCCAGGATGCAAGAAGTTTACAGTAACATTTGTACCCTCCAAACGTTTAGCCAATTCACGTGCAAAATAAATGTTGGCAAATTTGGAAACATAATACAAATAGGCAGCAGGGAAAGTACCAATGGGATTTAACTTATTCAAATTAACCGATGCCAGACGATATAGTTCAGAGGCAACGATAACAATGCGTGCTGGTGCGCTCTTCTTCAACACATCGATGAGCAAATGCGTTAAGAGAAAAGGACCATAATGATTGGTAGCCATGGTCAATTCAATGCCATCCTCACTAGTTTGTCCACGAAAAGCCAATGCCATGCCAGCATTATGTATTAATACATCAATTTTTGGCTCAGTCTTAACAATATCAGCGGCAAATTCACGTACAGATTTTTGTGAACCCAAATCAAGTTTCTTAACCAAAATCTTATTGTTGTTGGTTTCCTTAACAATTTCATCTGTTGGCAAGAAAATAAATACAAATTAGGGATAATAAAATAGTATTTAGAGCTATAAATTTTTACCCTTGACAGCATTGGCTGTTTCCAGATTTCTGCATGCCATAATGATGCGTGCACCACGACCAGCCAAATCTTTGGCAGTTTCCTTGCCAATGCCACTATTGGCACCTGTGATAATAACAGTTTTTCCCTCCATTTTTGTCTATAAAAAAAATATATATATATTATAGCGGATATTGATCAATAATAAATATAGGGAGAATTAGACGAAGACGTGTTAAATGGGTTGGCATCGATAAACAATTTATAATTAAAAAATTGTGTACTTAATCTATGCAATTATTTGAGTCATATTAAAAAAAAATAAATAAATATTATGCGTGTTTTGTTGTTGTTATTATTATAATTTATTATTTGTTATTTTTTTTTTAATTTTTTTTTAATGTATGTATATTCTTACTACAGCCATTCAACGGCATGTTTAATTGCTGACCTCCCCGTAGAAACTGTGAGCGAGCTTGTATAAGTTCATAAACTTGTAAGCTTTTTTTTTATTGGTTTTTTTTTTTCTCTGTTTTGTTTTCTAATTCAAAAGGTAAGCGATCTCGTGTCGCTTGTAATACAACTAGCGTAACTGTAACTGTAGATGTGACATACAGATTTCTAGCTTAATAGACAGTCTGAGATATATGTATATAGAGATAGGGAGAAATGTATATAAAGATGCAGAGAGAGCTAATTAACTGAACACGTCACGGCTTAGATATCATACAGCTACTGAGTCACAGATTGTGACTGTGTAAGGGAATAAGAGAGAAAGAGAGAGAGAGAGAGACATAGTGTAAACTATAATTAAGTTCTCGCTTGAGAATGCATTTTCAAGTTTACTTTAATAATATTTTATTATTAAATAAATTTTTGAAAAAACCATTTAAACAATAATAAATCTCTCATAAAAATGCGGTTAAATATTTTTCAAATTTTTTTTTTCCTTTAAAATATTTTTTTTTTAATTTAAAAAATTCTATTATTTAACATTCTATAATTAAAAACATTTTTATTAATACTTGATACAATAAAAAAAATAAATAAATTATATAGAAATAATTTTCTAATTGCATTTTTAGCGCCCACATATAAAAAATATTTTTCAAAAATTTCCGTCAATTATTCGTGTGCAAAGTCATTGTTTGTGTTATGGGTAAAGGGTAACAGGCATAGGGTACAGGCAAAGTTTAAGGGATTTACGGGTCAGGTTTACCTCAGTGAAACAACGGCCTGCCGTAATGCGTAAATAGAAGCGTATACTCAGCAAGGTGGCAACAAATGCCGCTGTTAATGTCATAAGAAAGATGTCGCGCACATAATGATCGCTTGGCAACCAAGCCAAGACGAAACCCATCCTATAAATAATATTATGTGCACAATATTATATATATGTATATATGAATATGGGGAGGTATACATGTGTCTCTATATATGTGTGTCGCTGTGTATGTGTGTTCTATATAATTTATTTATTTTTTTTTATTGTATCAAGTATTAATAAAAATGTTTTTAATTATAGAATGTTAAATAATAGAATTTTTTAAATTAAAAAAAAAATATTTTAAAGGAAAAAAAAAATTTGAAAAATATTTAACCGCATTTTTATGAGAGATTTAATATTGTTTAATTTTTTTTTTTCAAAAATTTATTTAATAATAAAATATTATTAAACATCAACTTGAAAATGCATTCTCAAGCGAGAACTTAATTATAGTTTACACTATGTCTCTCTCTCTCTCTCTTTCTCTCTTATTCCCTTACACAGTCACAATCTGTGACTCAGTAGCAGTCTCTTGTTTATGATATCTAAGCCGTGACGTGTTCAGTTAATTAGCTCTCTCTGCATCTTTATATACATTTCTCCCTATCGCTATATACATATATCTCAGACTGTCTATTAAGCTAGAAATCTGTATGTCACATCTACAGTTACAGTTACGCTAGTTGTATTACAAGCGACACGAGATCGCTTACCTTTTGAATTAGAAAACAAAACAGAGAAAAAAAAAACCTATAAAAAAAAGCTTACAAGTTTATGAACTTATACACGCTCGCTCACAGTTTCTACGGGGAGGTCAGCAATTAAACATGCCGTTGAATGGCTGTAGTAAGAATATACATACATTAAAAAAAAAAATAAATTATAATAATAACAACAACAAAACACGCATAATATTTATTTATTTATTTTTTTAATATGACTCAAATAATTGCATAGATTAAGTACACAATTTTTTAATTATAAATTGTTTTATCGGTGCCAACCCATTTAACACGTCTTCATCTAATTCTCCCTATATTTATTATTGATCAATATCCGCTATAATATATATATATTTTTTTTATAGACAAAAATGGAGGGAAAAACTGTTATTAT
>JBAMBR010002547.1:0-10211 GCA_037044475.1 Zaprionus obscuricornis | reverse complement strand
GGTTATCCTTTTTCAATGATTTGCCTTTACCTTTGCCTTTGCCTTTACATTTACCTTTACCTTTAGCTTTCGCTTTACCTTTGCCTTTGCCTTTGCCTTTGCCTTTGCCTCTGGCTTTGGCTTTTACCATTTCCATACACAATACCCTTTAATGTGCCCAATGAGGTAGCTCAGTCTATAGGTTGGTGTAAGCATTGTTTAATTCAATGTTCAAGCATTTATATTTGCAGCATAAAAAGCCCATTGGGCGGAACCAATTCTTGCACGGATACCCCTTCACTTTTGCAGGAACATATTTTTTGAGCTTAGTTATCTGAGTTGAGTCCTAGACAGTTTTCATTGTATATACAGCGTGGTGTACGTAGCTGTAGTTTTGGATGTAAAAACCCGGCGGAATGATGTTTTGGAGAAACAGGTAATTGGTTATTTTGGGAAACTCCCTGAAGGATATTCTGAAGAAACAGTTGAGCAAGTCAATTGAGCAGAGCGAAAGACTTAACCCTGGAATATATGTATAATATATAGATATGTAACTTTGCCACGCTTCTGCAAAAATACAGCGTATGCAGCTAGTCATCACTTTTTATGCAATGTTTCCATTTTGCTTGCACTTTATTTAATGTTTTTTTTTTTTTTGTTCTTTTCATCGTATTTCTTTTGGTTCCGTTTTGGTTTTCCCTTTGACTTTCAGGTTGTTGCCTATTTGTAGCTTCAAAGATATTTTCTCCCTGCTGCACGTAAATGGCTTTTGTTGCTGTTGTTTTTTGCGTCCCTATCTTGCTTCCACTGAGAGGGAATATTGGCTCGTACCACTAACTGCCACATGTTCTACATATGTATGTTGTTGCTCTTATTGTTGTTGTTTTCCTTCAATATATTTTACTGTTTGCGGGCTTGAAAATATCTCTAGCAATGCGTGTATTTTCTTATTGGTATTTTCAGCTACTTCTTCTTCTTCTTTTACTTTCCTCCTCTTCCTTGTCTTGCTGTTCGTTGTTTTTGTTTTTGTTTTTGTTGCTGATACTTGCCCTCGGCCTGCAAGCCGACCCAGCGGCAGTTAACCCCACCACATGCTGGAATGTATGCTGCGAGTGTATTTTGCTATGTTTTCTATGTCTATGTGTATGTCTATGTATGTGTGTCTGTGTGTCTGTGTGTGTTTGTGTTAGTTACAAAATTGAATTTAACGTATTCACTTTAAACGCCTCGAAGATCTTGAAGGCATTTTGCTTGCATATTTAATATGCATTTTCTTGCTAGGCGATAGACGCGTATAGGCGCCTATAGGCGCGTATAGGCGTATGGGCGTGGCAAAGCGTAAAGCATGTTAAGACTTCTTATGTGATTTACTTCGAACTTTAAGCAGCACGTAGCACACACACACACACACACACACAAACAGTCTGTCTGTGGCAGTGTCTGTGTCTGTGTCTGTGGCAGGGAAGTTACTTGCCACAAGACGAGTGTGAGAATGTAAGTGTAAAGCAGCTTAGCGCTTAAATCATGATTACCACAGGCAGCAGCAGCAGCAGCAGCAGCAGAGCTGAAGACTGCGCTGTGAAGGGAGCGAAGAGAAGTCTGACTGAGTTTGTGGTAAATGTTGAGCTCGTGGAGAGGAGGTTGAGGCAAATGCCGCATGACTTTCGTAGCAGTAATTAGGAGATACATATTTGTTGAGCATGCTACGTGCAACCAGCTAGCAAAACGTCTCAACACCAGCAGCAACAGCCAAAACAACTGCAAACAACAAACCGTTCAACCACTAGTAATAGCACCAGCAGCAGAAGCAATAGCGGCAAGAGGAGCAGCAACAGCAGCAGCTATAAATACACGCAAAATTGCAGTCGTACATGATATGGGGGAAGTACGAAATAAAAACTGAAGTTGAGCAACTAACGCTAAGCAGCTGAAGCGTAGAAAGTTGAGACTCTGACTGAGGCAGTGGCAATGGCAGAAACTAGAGCAGAAGCCAAAAAGCGGAGACGCCACCAATTTGCTATTACTTATCTAGCGTTATTGTTGTGCGTGATGTTCTGCTTATTGTTGTTGCTATTGTTGTCGTTATGGTTGCTGCTGCTGACACTGCTGTTGGTGCTCCTGTTGCTGTTGTTGTAGATTCAAGAGTATATGCATTTGCTTATGCTGCTTGCGTGCCAATAACACAGTGAAGCATGACAAGTAAGGGAAACAGTAAGGGAGAAGGCGGCCAGGGTGACGTATGAGAGAAGTAAGAAGAAGAAGTGAGAGAGATAGAGGGAGATACCAAGAGAGAATGAGAGTGAGAGCAAGAGAGGAGTGAGAGCAAGAGAGGAGTGAGAGCAAGAGAGGAGTGAGAGAAGAGGACTGAGAGAAGGAGTGCGAGAAGAGGAGTGAGAGAAGGAGTGAGAAAGAAGAGTGGGAAAAAGGAGTGTGAGAAGGAGTGAGAGAAGGTGGGAGCAGTGAAAGAGATAGAGAGTGAGAGTAAGAGAGGAGTGAGAGAGAAGAGAAAGGGAGAGGAGTGAGGGAGAAGTGAGACAGAAGTGAGAGAGAAGTGAGAGAGGAATGAGAAAGGAGTGAGAGAGGAATGAGAAAGGAGTGACAGAGAAGTGAGAGAGTAGTGACAGAGAAGTGAGAGAAGAGTGAAAGAGGAGTGAGAGACGAGTGAAAAATGAGTGAGAGAGGAGTGAAAGAGGAGTGAGAAAAAGTGGCAGAAGTGGGTAAACGGGAGAAAGAGGGAAAAGTGAGAAATAAGGCGAGAAAGAAAGAGACAGTCAGAGTAAGAAATATAGTGTAAGTCAAAATAAAGCTCAAACAAACAAGAAGAATTTAAGTTACACGGCGCTGAGCCGTGCGAAATGACATATTTCATGGCTTTGCCTCAGCTCTAAGCCATCGACATCAACAACAATACAACAACAACAAGTGAAAAAATAAACGTACATACATATATTCAGCCACTATTACGATATTTAAATTTATCTAAATGAAATTTTGCTGTCATCATCATCAGCATGTAAATTCATCAACAGTCAAAATGAATTTTAAACTATCAAAGTTCAACTGCTGACAATAAGTTTACAGTACACATTACAATAAGTTTACAGCGACTATAAACTATATGTATTATACTATACTATATACTATACATACTCGTATAATACCACTTACAATATCACTTACTTGTATGTTATTAAATTCCATCAAATTTTCTACTTCAATTTGCGTAACTTGAGCAACTGCAACTTTTAATTAAAACAAAAGAAAAGGCAACATATTTTCAACATAGTAAAGCCTGCCGTATGCTCAAGGCTCTACATCAATTTTATTTACACTGCTATGCGTAAATTCTGAATAATGAAAATACACTTGCAGAGGTTATATTTATATTAAACAAAAGCTTGTAACGTCCTTTAGAAGGCAGATAGCCTTTGGCTTGCCGAAGATAATCTTGCTTCTTCATTAATATTATTATTTTTATTTTCTTTAATATTATTATTAATTATTTAATATAAAACAACAGAAATTTTTAAAAGGAATAAATAAATAAAATTTCTATTATTATTATTTTTATTTTTTTTATATTATTATTATAAATTATTTATTTTTATTTTCTTTAATATTATTATTAATTCTTTAATATAACACAAATTTTTAAAAGGAATAAATAAAATTTCTATTATTATTATTTTTATTTTTTTTTTAAATTATTATTATAAATTATTTATTTTTATTTTCTTTAATATTATTATTAATTCTTTAATATAACACAAATTTTTAAAAGGAATAAAATTTCTATTATTATTATTTTTATTTTTTTTTTAATTATTATTATAAATTATTTACTATAAAAAAAAATACAATATAAATTTTCGTTTATCAAAGTGTAGAAATACATTTTTTTTCAATAAATATTTAAAGAAAATAAAGGTATCAAAATTTTGGCTCAAATTTTATGGAAAGGGAATTTAAATTTCCGTTAAAAAAAAAGTTAAAAAATAATAATAGTTTCAGAGATAGAAATGCGAGTTTATTTAATTTTTTTTAATACTTAAAAACTATATTTTTTATACCGTTTTAAGGGTTATATTAATATTGAAGAGAAGTGTGTAACACCCCTGAGGACACTCGGCAGATCCAATAAGATATAACATACATATTCTAAATTAGCGCCGACAGGAGAATCCAAATACATGTTCGTCTATCCGTCTCTCCGTCTGGCCGTCTATGTTACCCTAAACTAATCTCACATTTCAATGAAACTTCATACAAACTTGTACTTCCTGTATCCAGTACCCATAAGGTGTGTATATGAACGTAGGAACGATCGGTTGAAAATTTAGTTTTTTGTATGAAAAGTTTTCTTCCAAGACCGCAAAAGTGTATGAAATCTTCGTTCTGCCGAACATAACTTTGCTTTCTTGTTTTTATTATATTTTCAATATTCATTTCAAGTTTTCATATTGTTTTTTTTACATTTTGATTTTGCCTAATGTTTATTTCATTTCATTTGTATTTCGTTTTCATTTGTTTTTAATGTAATATTTATTATGTATACAGAGATTATGCGATTGTTTTTTTGCCATTTTGACTAAGCATAAAACAAAAAAAAAATAAATAAATAAATAAATAAACGAATCAAAAATGTAAATAAAAGAAAAAATCAAAGAGTTTTACCTGGATTTATAAAATTGTAGATAAAAAAAAAAAAATCAAAATCAAATAAAATGTAAATATAATACGAAGTGAGTCAAATGCGATTACAGGGTATTAACAATTTAATTATACATGTCTGTGTGTGTGTGTGTGTGTGTGTGTGTGTGATGAATGTATTTGCAAATTTGTTACACGTGTAACTAAAAGCTACGTACTTACGAGCTATTCCTGGAATATGTATCTCTCTCTTTCTCTCTCTCGTTTTTCTATCTATATCTGTCTCTGTCTCTGAGCTTGTTGATTTCGCAACTTTCTATTTACAGCTGCCATTGTACAACTTGCATTATTCATGCGTTCAACTTGTGAATTGCAACACGAAAATATTTTCATTACATTAAAAATTGCGTATAGTTTTTATATACCCTGCACTTAGAGCATTTGCGGCATGCCAAGGCAATGTAAATCTAAATTATTCAACTACAAACTAGTGTGTACCAGCGTGCTGTCTCTCTCTCTCTCTCTCTCTCTCTCTCTAACGTATCTCATTGCGATAACTGTCGGACTTTGGAGCTTGTCGGACTCGTTTTATAAAACGCTGGATTTCAGAGACTATAAAACCTAGAGCCTTCAAATTTTTTGTAAAGTGCTAATTTTACCCACAGGTAGTTCAAATAAATTTTGGATTTTCAACACGTCTCCCAGCACCAACAGAAATTTAACATAGTTTATAGCAAGCCCAACTTAAAGATTAACTGTCTATATTTCGGAACACTAATAATGCCTAATCTCAAAAATCTATGTAAATTTGTTTCAGTTCGGATAATAAATATGGAAGTTTTGCAATTTTTTAGTAGGACTTAGGACTTTTTGGTGCTCCCTCGTAGTACGAGATACGTGTATAGAAATTTGCTCGGTATCTTAGCGTCGAGCATACTTCTGTGAAAAGTCATCTTACTTGTTATTATTGTTTTGAGTTGTACAAAATAAATTTTTGTTCCTGGATTATAGAGGGGAGGGGGGGGAGGATGTTAAATGGGAAAGTTGGCTCAACTTAAATGCAATTACCGTAGAGTTAATTAAAATGGCAGATGGAAAAACGAAATTGCAAATGGCGCAGCTAAATGCAGCAAACGCTACAAAATTGCGAGCACATAACAATTTATATAAATTACCAAAAAAAAAAAAAAAAAAAAACAAGCCAAGTTAAAGGTCAAATGTAAAATGGCTAAAAAAAAAAAAAAATGCCAAGAACAAAGGAAAAGAAATCCAAAGAGACACGAGAATCAAACGTAAAATGTTACGGGAGAGCATGGGAAGGGAGCAACGACAAGCTAAAGACACGCACGCAAATTGCTGTGATACGAATACGAATATTATGCAGCATACAGAGCAGACAGTGATAGAGAGAGAAAGAGAGAGAGAGAGAGAGAGAGAGAGATAGACAGCATACAGCAGAATATTGCCTTCAACTGCTTACGAGCTAAATTAAAAGCATTAAGCTCAAGATTATATCAATATTAGCGACACATAATTGTCTGATTAAGTAGATGCTGTGTCACACACACACACACACACACACACACACACACACAAACACAGATACATAGACATACTCTTGGACTGGCAGTAAATGTCTGCGGCAACCTTTGCGTGACGATGCGTTGGCAACGTGTCGTATGCGTAATGTAATTGCCAAGCTTTTCGATTTGCCTGTTGAACAGACGACGACGACGGCGACGGCGGCGGCGACGATGATGATGAGCACGTTATAAGCAGGCAACAGCAGCAGCAGTAGGCAATACTGCTAGTCCTGCTGCTAGTCCTGCTGGAAAAGGGGTTTGCCCCTTTTTTTTTGGCACAGGCTACGCATGCTGGCAATTAGCACGTGGCACATTGTCTCTCATGTCTTGACTTGGCAGCATAGTATAGGCAAGTGAGAGAGAGAGAGAGAGAAAGAGAGAGAAAGAGAGAGAAAGATGACATGACAACAGTAAAAGCAGCAGCAGCAGCAGCAGCATGGCTTATGACAAGCAAACTAAAGGTGCGTGTGTGTGTGTATGAGTGAGTATACATTTGCGTATATGTATGTGTGTGTGCTTGTCTTTTGGATATCAAATTGCAAGCGCTCTTAACCGGAAAACTTAATAACATAATTGATTTATTGTATATATATAAAAAAAAAAAGTAAAAATAAAAAAACACACAAGAACTTAAAAACTCAAAATTATACTTGCACACACGCATACATATAGAGAGAGAGAGAGAGAGAGTGAGAGAGAGAGACGCACAATCCTTTACTCATACGCTAACTTGACGCGCTCAGTCTTTTGGAGCATAATGAGTATGTCGCCTCAATTATAACTTCAAACATTTGCTTAGTCTAATGGACAAACCCGTCATAGACTTGCGCACATAATTGAAAGCAATTTTGCGAGCAGCATAGAATGACAACCAAAAAAAAAAAAAAAAAAAGTGTAAAGTGTTCGACTCTGTGATACCCGGTAAATATGTGATACCCGGTAAAAAGAACAATTTTTATTTTATTTTTTGTTTTATATGCAAATATTTCATGTCTAGGTACGATGCGGAGGAAGGGTTTTACTAAGTACAGATTATTGATTCTGAGCTCTACATATAGTATATTTCCGGTTCTCACTAAGATATAATATCCCTATAGTCTCCAATGTGTGCCGGGTATAACAACAAGAAATCAAAAAAAAGAAAGAAAAAAAAAATAGAAATAGAAATAGAAATGGAAAGAAAAAAAAGTAAGGGAACGCTATAGAAGAAAAACGCACAGCAATAGCAGCAACAACAGCAACGACAGCAACAACAGCAACAACAGCAACGACAGCAACAACAGCAACAACAGCAACAACAGCAACAACAGCAACAACAGCAACAACAGCAACAACAGCAACAACAGCAACAACAGCAACAACAGCAACAACAGCAACAACAGCAACAACAGCAACAACAGCAACAACAGCAGCAGCAGTATCAGTAGCAGCAACAACAGCAATATGAACAACAGCAGCAGCAAACAATAGCAGCAGCGATAGCAACAACAACAATAAGCTAAGCGTTTTAAGCTGCTTGGCATGGCCCATGACCTTGTCCTTGCCAATGGCAAAAAATGGAAATTTTTTTTTGCTTGTTGTTCAGCAAATGCGGCTATGCGGCTATGCGGCTGTGTGTTAGTGTGGCTGTGCCTCATTACAATTTAATGCGCTTTGTTTCGACTCGCGACTCGCAACTCACAACTCGCAACTCACAGCTCGCATTGCCGGCTTAGTCAAGATTTAAATGAAATTACTTAAATGACATGTTCAAACTCGCACATTCTGCAGCTCTCACTCTCTCTCTCAATCTCTCGCACTCAGTGTCACTCTCTCATCTCATCTGTCTGTCAGTCGCATGTCCTGTCATTAAACAGTCGCCGCCATTAGAACGCTTACGCTTTCGGTTAATTAAAATGCCATCGGAGTCGACATCATGCATACGAGCTAGCACAGTGCTTGGGATTAGTATTCACACACATACTGAGAGAGAGAGAGAGAGAGAGAGAGAGAGTGTGTGAAACAGCATCGATTGCCCTTGAAATTATACAAATGAGTTCAATACATTTACGTATACGTAATGTATTTATAGCTAAAATTTATTGCAAATGTAACAATAAATACAAATATTAAGCAAAAGCTTACAGCTTAAGCAACATATTAATCATACTTTAAATCTAACTCTATATGCATACTTATTAACATGGCCCCCAAAAACGTGCATATTGACCAAGTTCACTGACAGTTTGAAGTTGATGCCCAACGCCTGATGCCTAAGGCCTAAGGTCTGAACGCCATAAGCTGAACGCTTTTTATCGCTGCACTGCACATCACTAGCATCATGAAACCTAACAAAGTGCCAAGCGACTAGCATGCTATCTCTCTCACACTCTCTCACAGTCAGTATCTGTCTATCTATGAAAATGTGAGAGCTATATGTGGGACTGGCTGGCTGGCTGGCTGGCTGGCTGGCTGGCTGGCTGGCTGGCTGACTGGCGGCTCTGCTGAGGCTACTCGCCAAGGTAATTTATGCATGACATAAAGAACCGCTGCACTTGGCAGCCATTGGTAAATGTAATCAGGGCGTTGCCAACTCACCAAAGCTGCTTTACCACACCTCCCCCCCCCCCCTTTCCCTTCTTCCTCTCATTGTTAGATACGTCGTCTTGCAGTTTGCGGGTCAAATGTTAAGCATTCATCACAAAAGTTGCTCGATGTCCAAGTCTGTCTGTGGAGCAAAAGATTTCTGCATTTTCTGCTTTTGTGCTGAATGTGAAATTGAAATTCTAGTTGCAAGGTTATTGAGCTACAACTGCAATGGCAACTGTACCTAGACATATCTATATATGTATCCTAATTATATAATAACTGATCGCATACTGCATGAGAAATTATTGAATTGTAAATTGTAAATTGCAACTGACAAGACAAAACTTATATAAGCTGCTTTTGATTAAGATATAGATATAGAAAGAGAAAGAGAGAGAGAGATAGAGAGCAATAGACATACTCACTTATGCTTTGTAAAGAATATACGACTACTAAATACCTAGCAGACAGCTAGAAAATGTTTTTTTATGAATGAGAACTTAAGAGCCAATCGTGCTAAAATTTGAATGTGTAAAACGATCAAATCTAACGATTAATCGAAGCATTTCTAAAAAAAATTTGTCGTTTTTTCAGCTATTTCTCTTAAATAAAATGCATGAAAAATTGACAATTGGAATTTCTCCAAATTCTTGGATTATCACAAGATAATAAAAAAAAAGTTATCAAAAGAAAAAGTTTTAGAGCGAGAAACATTCCGTGCATCGTCTGCTGTAAAAAGCATTATTGTGGACAAAGTTTCCTTTATAAGTATCCTAAAATCCTAACATATCCTAAAGTATCCTAAAATCATATTTTATTTATATTTTTTTTTTATATTATTTTCTATATTAGATAAAGAGAAAATTTATAAAGTAATCAACTTGCAAGTGCGTATAACCCATTAAAAATCGATAGAGCAAAGTTATACAAGTTAATTTTAACTGAACAATAGCTGCAATAAATTGTTGTCCTGGACAATGCTTTTGTTATGATTATTATATAGTTACAGCAATTGAACATTTAAATGCAGACATGCAGCAAATGTAAAATCATAATTTGCATTTTCATTATGCTGCATGCATAGATATTTATATATATATATAAATATACAGATATATAAATGTATATATATATATATATGCATGCACATAATAAAAGTCAAAATGAGCTCGTGTAAACGTTAATTGTCTTGTATTGACAGCAATCGCACAACTTTCAGCATGTCTCTCTCTGGCTTCTGCAATGTCATACTCATCCTCTCTTTCCTCTCTCTCTCTATCTTTGTCTCATTCTCTCTTTTACTTACTCACTCGCACTGCAGTGACAGCAAATTAAGCAGTTTTAATTACAGTCAGGCAACAAACGCACCAACAAATAAAAAGCAAATAAAAATAATAAAAAAAAAAAAGCCGCATTAAAAACAAACTCTTT
>JBAMBR010002543.1:0-20963 GCA_037044475.1 Zaprionus obscuricornis | reverse complement strand
AAAATAAATAATAAAAAAAATATATCGATAGATTTTTCTTTTTATCACAAAAGCAGACTAATTGGATTTGAACGAAACGCAAATAAAAAATGTCGATAGTTCTTATGATAAACGAAAATCCAATTGGATTTTTAATAAAAAATGTCGATAAGAAAAAAAAACAATTAAGTGTCATCCGACAATAAATAAATAAATGAAAGCTTCGTCAGCAACATTAATAATAATGGATTTCACAGTACAATTTAGCCGTACAGCGCAACAGTTTCTCTAAACATATTAACAAAACGCGACGCAGCGCCGTTTCCACACTGCGATAACGCAAAACGATTTAAAGGAATTTTCACTGGTTACGGCGTTGAACTAATTGAAACTGAAGTGTCGGAAATCAAGGCGTTGCACGATAATGGTTGCTATGGCAAGGGTAGTTTATCACGCAGAGGTGGTCCTAATACTGGGAATGCAAGTGAAACACTTTTATTGGGTCTCGAGGAGAGCTACTGCATGTTGCGCCTACTTCATGAATGTATTGGAAATTATAGACATAGCGACGGATAAGGAAATTGACTGGAAATCATATTTGCAGCTTGCACTGGAATGTGATACAGAATTTATCTGCAAGCTTGCTGCATATTTATATCTGAAATCCAAAAATTGGATTATCAAAAGTGGCATTAAATTTGGTGGTGATTTTCGTAAGTTTTTTTTTTGTTTCATTTTGAAAAATCTTGAAAAATCTTTTCTTGTTTTATTAAATTTTTCCAATTTTTTGCAGTCATTTATAAGCAAGGGCCATCACAATATCATGCCAATTTTTTGGTTATTATACAAGATGCGCAAGTAAAATCAAATTCTTATTATATGTCAAAGAATCTAAAGGGTATACAACGTGTTGCCGAAACATCAGACAAAGATGTTCTGTTACTTATTGTTAATCAGCCAACGACGTCGTCAAGTGATTTTGATGCTGCGCTTTTAACGCAAGAAACACTTAAATACCTGAGCATAGAAGAGATTGTAATACGACGATTTAACTACACAGCATTTGTGCAAAGTAAACAAAAATAAAAATAAAAACAAATATATAATTAAATTTTTTCCACTCGATGTTTTTTTGGTATTCCAGTGCTACGAAAATCTGCACGTTCTTGTAAATAAATTCCTTTGCATTCTTCTTTGAAAGCTTCATCCTGATACCAACGTGTGAGGCAATCTCTGAGAGCAGCATTTTGTTTACGGCATGTGGCAACCATTAATATACTGCTCGCTTTACAACATTCTTCAAAGTCAGCGACTTCTTTGTGGCACAATTCGGCGCGGGCTTTATCTCGCATTATTTTTGGTATCAAAACTTCTTTTTCCACCTTGCGCAACGTTTTGTCATTTGGATCACCTATAAAAATTTATACGGCAAGTTATTGATTTTCATGTTTGCAATTTCATTGATTGAGTAGTTTACCAAGCCCATGTGGATTATGGGGATCTATGATAGTATTTGGCTGTTGCTCAACGTTCATTTCTTGTGTTTATGTAGATTTATTTATTTTTTATAAATTTAAGTTGCAACTAGATAACGTATGCAAGTGTGACCGTTTGTGTTAAATACTAAAATACATATTATTGTTTTGTGTAGCATAAGTTGGCAGCACTATCGATTGATATCGAGTTTACATTGCTGTCAACTGTTTTTGTTTCACAACACTGGCCATTACCTCCTCTTTTTCTGCCAGCTTGCAGCGCTATTGGACGTGTGTCAATTGCGCTCCCGTTGCAATTTATTTAATTTTATAAAAAAATGTCTGAGACATTGCAATTGCGTGGTACTTTGATCGGCCACAATGGCTGGGTCACCCAAATCGCTACTAATCCCAAGGATCCCGATACCATCATCTCGGCATCTCGTGGTAAGTAATTTATACTATATTTGAGGTTATGTCTCATTTGATTTTAATAATTTAATCTAACAATATCTTAAGCATCTTGTAAAGATATTAATGTTTTATGGATATCTTTTAATAATATTATTATATGTTTGCAGACAAGACCTTGATTGTGTGGAAATTGACCCGTGATGAGGATACCAACTACGGTTATCCCCAGAAGCGTCTCTATGGCCACTCTCACTTCATCAGTGATGTTGTGCTCTCCTCCGATGGCAACTACGCTCTGTCCGGTTCCTGGGATCAGACTCTGCGTCTCTGGGATTTGGCTGCCGGCAAGACCACTCGCCGCTTCGAGGGACACACCAAGGTGGGATAAGTTTCCAAATGATTAAACAGTGTTTTAGACACAGGGCTTAAATTTTGTTGCAATATAATTTGCATTTGCATTGCTTTACCCCAATCCCATCCTAAAAAAAAAATATATGGTATTGGTGTTACAATGACTCCCCCCGCCCCCTCGATAAAGTAAGGTTAGGTTTAGTTAGCAAAACACCAAAATACCAAAACACAAAAAAAAAATATATTGCGCCTATGCGAGGCAGAATTTCTGGTTGACATCTGTACGGCGGCTGTGCGCCAGTGTTATAAACGTACTTTTGCACGAATGCTTTCTCGTAAGTAGGCAACAATAACAAGATAGCAACACTTAATCTACACTTAAAATCATTTTGGAAAATGTTCGCCATACTAATCTTTTGCTTAATATCGCTTTTCAGGATGTGTTGTCTGTTGCCTTCTCGGCTGACAACCGTCAGATTGTCTCTGGCTCTCGCGACAAGACCATCAAGTTGTGGAACACCTTGGCTGAATGCAAATTCACCATCCAGGAGGATGGACACACCGATTGGGTATCGTGTGTGCGTTTCTCGCCAAATCATTCCAACCCAATCATTGTATCTTGCGGCTGGGATCGTACCGTTAAGGTCTGGAATTTGGCCAACTGCAAGTTGAAGAACAATCATCATGGCCACAATGGTTATCTGAATACAGTCACTGTCTCACCCGATGGTTCCCTATGCACCTCCGGTGGTAAGGACTCCAAGGCCTTGTTGTGGGATCTTAATGATGGCAAGAACTTGTACACTTTGGAGCACAATGATATTATCAATGCTCTGTGCTTCTCGCCCAACCGTTACTGGCTGTGCGTTGCCTATGGTCCATCCATCAAGATCTGGGATCTTGCATGCAAGAAGACTGTCGAAGAATTGCGCCCAGAGGTTGTCTCGCCCACAACCAAGGCTGAGCAGCCACAGTGCTTATCTTTGGCCTGGTCTACCGATGGTCAAACATTGTTTGCCGGCTACTCTGACAACACCATCCGTGTCTGGCAAGTGTCTGTATCAGCTCACTAAACGGATTATTGCTACTATAACTCTATATAACCATGTGAAGCATGTTTAAATCAGTGTTTGGTTTTTTTTTATAAGGGAATATAAAAGCGATGTGTAATTAATAAATACATAAAAGCAACGGCTAAAAGATACACTACACAACAAATTGTTTTTTCATTTTAAATTTCTTAATCTTCACTTGCAAAATGAGCAAATTTTCGTGACTTTCTATATTAAAAATTCCAAGTTTTTTTTTCTTTCGATTATTTATTTGTAAACGCATTTAAAAGTTTGTTTTTTTTTTCTTTTTCATTAAAAAAAAAGGTGCATAACAAAATAAATGAAATAAATATTTATGATATGATATGAAGGGGAAGGATAGATGAGGATGTATCTGAAATGATGTATAACTCGATGCGAGGAACGTTGGTTAAACAAAAAAATGTTTAAAAAAACAAAACAAAATTAAAATAAACAACAATTTCTTAGCGCTAAGAGAGAAGAAAACATCGACATATAAATAAAATCATAGAACATAGAAGGATCAAAGGATAAGTGCATCGCGAATGCCTTATAAAAATTGAAAGATTAAGTGCAGCATCTTCATCATCTTTATTATTGTGTGCATGTGCACATGTGTCTATCAACTCTTGTGTCACTTTCTTTTGATCGAATTTGAGCGATCCACAACGGGCAACTTGGCGGCAGCAACTGGTGGTGCAGCAGCCGCAGCAGGAGCATCAAGATGTTTACCATTTGATGTTGAACTACTGCCAATTTTATAAATATCATTCTTAAAGACAATTATTAAAACTGTTATATTATCAACAGAGCCACGCTTATAGGATTCCATGGCCAATGATTTTGCACCATAGTCTTTCTCTTTAAGATGTTCCTGTATAAAGCTGCATGCTTCCTCATTGCTAAATGTATCCCAAAGTCCATCAGAGGCAAGTATTAGAAAACGTGGTCTAAATGAAACGACAAGTTCATTAACATATGAATAGTAGATCATCTGAGCTGAGAGAATGTTGTATATGTTACTCACTTGTGATCATTCAACTCAAAGGTCAAAATATCCGGTGTAGCAATGACTAGATTCTATATTATGTATGTGTAGGTGTAAAATGTGTATATAGAATAATACAAAAGAAAATTGTGTAGGTTGAATTTAGCTATGTATAAACATCAGACAGACAGCAGCCATATATATACATATATATATATATACATACCTTATCTTTCAATGGATAATCACCTAATGCACGTGATGTTGCCAATACACCAGCCACACGCCAAACACCACGAAAAGCAATAAAACCGCCAGCATCATGTATTCGTTTACGTTCACGTACTTGTTGTGGCTTATGATCAAAGGATAATGGTATTGCAATGCCACGTGCATCATACATTACGCCACGTGAATCACCAACATTTGCCACTATCAATTTGCTGCCCTGCACAATAGCAATCAATGCTGTTGTTCCAGCAATATTTGTCTGGGAAAAAATTAAACAAAAATTTCAAAATTTTAATTAGTGAAGAAATAAGCAAAAAACAGCTAAGGATGCTCGACTATTATAATATCCGGTACCCAAAAAAAAAAATAAAATTAAATTAAAAGTTAATGTTTTTGATCTGATCTACAGCAAAGATTGCACAGATCGTCTATCGTCATATTCGCCCCACATTATAAGTGTTCCGAAATTCTTTAAAATTCTGCATGTAGTCCACTGTTTTTTATGTCTAAGATTGATTTCTGGAGGCCTTGGGATCATGAAAAAAAATCTTGAAAATAAACTTGATCTGTCTGTAAGTCATAAAAAAAAAGTCTCCCGCTCTTATAGTCTATGAGATCCAGATGTTCCTACGGACGTACAGACGGACATGATCCAATTATTTTGAATGTTGATATTGATTTTGCTCATATATATATATATATACAGTAGAATCCGGTTATAACGACTCTGCTTAAAGCGTCCGTCCGGTTACTGCACCTAAAACTCGTTGGCCCCATGCTAACTTATACATACAAACTACTTTCGGTTAGTGCGTCTTCCAGATATAACGACGTAAAATCGTCGATCCCTTGAAAGTCGCTATAAGCGGAATCTACTGTATATATATATATCTTATGGTCTCAACCACGCCTACTTATAGTCGTTACATTAGCTGCTGCTGTCTGCCTTACAAACTATGGCAATACCGGGTATAAAAATTGTTTATGTTCCCCTTTCTTTGACTTACTGCAAGTTTCGCCTGTTCAACAAGTTTATGATCGGCAGACATAATTTCATCTGTAATGAGTTTACCAAAATTAATACGTCCATGTTCAATATAACATTTAGCCTCATAATTTGGTGGCGCTGCATTGCCAGCATTTGCTGCATTATTATTATTATTATTATTGTTAAGAAATGAATCTTTGGCAGCATTATTACTACCACTAGCACGCATAGCACTATTTAGCTGTGCCGTATATATATCAGCAATAGTTGCTTCTGTTGTCTTTGTCTTTGATTTTATGGCACTGCAATCAGCCGTAGTGCTATGTGCTTTACGTAAACTGTCACGTCGTGAGATTTGTGGTTCAGCATTCTCTTTGTTAGCTGTTGCGGCATCTTTTTGACTTTGTTTACGTGATAAATATGGACTTTTATCATAATTGTTGTAATCTGTATCTGGATTATTGTCGCTTTTAAGCAACTTGTTGACTTCAATAATTTTATTATAAATATTTTTAACCAAAATATCGCGTGCAAAATCAGCAGCAAATTCACCCCCATGTCCATCAAAGACAGCAAAAAATGATATTGCCGTATTATTATTAATATTCTCTTCAATTATGAATCTGTAAATTGCAATAAGAAGAATAAAGAATTAATAATACCAAATAATTGTATATATTATATATATAGAAGATTTACCTATCTTCCATATGTGGACGACGTCCTAGCACAGCAAATGCAGCGCTTTGTTGACGCAATTCTTCCCAACATTGATGATCATTCGTACCGCCAGCGGATAAATCAATGACGCGCGACGATACCTTCTGACGTCCAAGTGTCGCTTGTATGCGACCCAAAATACTGCGACTCCAGACATCAACAGCTTGTAAATAAATTAATAAGACAAACAAAATAATACCGCAAAAGATGACCTCGGGCCGTAGAACATAGATGCGGCATAATTTCCATAAATAGGCCAATGGTGAATTGATGGACGAGAAGCCCACAGCAAATTTTGATAAAATTTTCATATGCGATACGTATGTCTGATAAAAGATTTTATCTTCCAATTCATCATCCATTTAAAGTTGGAACTTGGGATTTGGAGTTTGCGGATTTATTGGATTTTGGGTACTTTATGATATTACTTCTCTCTCCCTCTAACACTCTGTCACTATTTACTCTATTACTTCTACTATTCTATGAGCATACGTTTACACTTGAGACTCTCGTGAATTAATACTACAGCACAATTACAAATAGAACACTGTGAGAGCCAAAAAATCGGAATTTCAATTTATATATATATATATATATATATTACATATATAGATATATGTATAAATATATCTGCAATATTTGCGCACTGTTTTCGTTTTCGTTTTCAACTGTCCCTTTTATTCGTTATTCGTTTTATTTTTTTCTTGTCTTGTCTTGTCTTCTGCTTCTTATTTGCCTTCTAGACTTTTGCTTTGTGTCGTCGCTCTCATTATTATTTTTTTTTTGACGTATTATTGCACAGCAGATACGAACATCTTTATAATATTATTTTTTCATTTTTTTTGTTGTGTTGTGTAGCAGCATTATATTATTTTTCAGTATATTTCTTTTATTAATAGCCACTGTTGCTTGCACAAATACCAAAAACAACAAGTACAAGAACAACATCCGTCTATTTACGTATGTAAATATGTTTCGATTCTGCTGTGCGTAAATATACACATACACATACACTCACACACATTATACATGCATATGCGAACATTTGTCTGTTAACACATGTAGTTCATATTTGTACAGTGAATATACATTATGATGTCACTTCTATATGCAAACCGGCAAATAATTTACTGTACATACAATAAGCAAAGAAAAAATTTGTATCTATTTTTATTTTTTATTTACACTATAATTTATATGCTTATAATATTTATGATTGTTACTGTTACTTTGCTCTTAATTGGCAGTTAAGTGTAAGAGTGTTCTTTTTACTGAGGCTCAACTGTAGCACGTTGCCATTACATATATATAATATCATATGGACATTGAAACACAGAGTTGCTTTGACTATCGATATAAAAAAAAACCATATACGATAGTTCTAAGCTATTGATTATATAAATTCAATTTCTTCGATTACATCGATATTTGAGTAACTTATCGATATAAAAGAAAATTATAAGATTTAAAACAATTGTAACGTTTTTTTTTTAGTTAAATAAATTTTCTCGTATCGAATTCACTGAAAATGTGCTACAATTTTCTATTTATTTACATAATAAATTTACCAGCTGTACTTCGTTGTGCGTGCCTGTAGCGTTTATCCATTAGATTTGCCATTTAATTTTACACAAATAACATTTTCAATAGTCAAAAATTACACCACAATTAATTATTAAATGTAAAATGAAAATGAAGATCAACACGCGACAACGTTTGTACATAAAGAAGAACTGCAATAAAAACGAAACAAAATGACAAACCGCCAACTGGCAGCATTTTCGATATTGTGCGATAAATACATACAAACACAAACACATACACATGCATGCATGCATAAGTATAAATGCATATGTAAATCTATGCATAGCGCATCAAATGCATATACAAAAACAACACCTGAAAATGCATATGATATGTGTGTATGTATATGTGTGTGTGTGTTCACGTCAAATATCATTTATTTAAATAAACAAATTTTGTTGTTGGGGGCCCGCTCCCCCATCTTCATCATTTTTCTGCAAAACTGAGACTGCCCTAGTTTTTGTTGCTGTCAGAGGTAAATGAAAAGACAATTATATTAAGTAGTATTAATTAATTATATTTATTGTATTTGTTTGTGTGTGTGTCTGTGTGTTGGTTTACACACATATCATATGCATTTTCAGGTGTTGTTTTTGTATATGCATTTGATGCGCTATGCATAGATTTACATATGCATTTATACTTATGCATGCATGTGTATGTGTATGTGTTTGTATGTATTTATCGCACAATATCGAAAATGCTGCCAGTTGGCGGTTTGTCATTTTGTTTCGTTTTTATTGCAGTTCTTCTTTATGTACAAACGTTGTCGCGTGTTGATCTTCATTTTCATTTTACATTTAATAATTAATTGTGGTGTAATTTTTGACTATTGAAAATGTTATTTGGATAATAAAATGGCAAATCTAATGGATAAACGCTACAGGCACGCACAACGAAGTACAGCTGGTAAATTTATTATGTAAATAAATAGAAAATTGTAGCACATTTTCAGTGAATTCGATACGAGAAAATTTATTTAACTAAAAAAAAAAAACGTTACAATTGTTTTAAAACTTATAATTTTCTTTTATATCGATAAGTTAGTCAAATATCGATGTAATCGAAGAAATTTAATTTATATAATCAATAGCTTAGAACTATCGTATATGGTTTTTTTTTATATCGATAGTCAAAGCAACTCTGTGTTTCAATGTCCATATGATATTATATATATGTAATGGCAACGTGCTACAGTTGAGCCTCAGTAAAAAGAACACTCTTACACTTAACTGCCAATTAAGAGCAAAGTAACAGTAACAATCATAAATATTATAAGCATATAAATTATAGTGTAAATAAAAAATAAAAATAGATACAAATTTTTTCTTTGCTTATTGTATGTACAGTAAATTATTTGCCGGTTTGCATATAGAAGTGACATCATAATGTATATTCACTGTACAAATATGAACTACATGTGTTAACAGACAAATGTTCGCATATGCATGTATATATGTGTGTGAGTGTATGTGTATGTGTATATTTACGCACAGCAGAATCGAAACATATTTACATACGTAAATAGACGGATGTTGTTCTTGTACTTGTTGTTTTTGGTATTTGTGCAAGCAACAGTGGCTATTAATAAAAGAAATATACTGAAAAATAATATAATGCTGCTACACAACACAACAAAAAAAATGAAAAAATAATATTATAAAGATGTTCGTATCTGCTGTGCAATAATACGTCAAAAAAAAAATAATAATGAGAGCGACGACACAAAGCAAAAGTCTAGAAGGCAAATAAGAAGCAGAAGACAAGACAAGAAAAAAATAAAACGAATAACGAATAAAAGGGACAGTTGAAAACGAAAACGAAAACAGTGCGCAAATATTGCAGATATATTTATACATATATCTATATATGTAATATATAAATATATATAAATTGAAATTCCGATTTTTTGGCTCTCACAGTGTTCTATTTGTAATTGTGCTGTAGTATTAATTCACGAGAGTCTCAAGTGTAAACGTATGCTCATAGAATAGTAGAAGTTAAAGAGTAAATAGTGACAGAGTGTTAGAGAGGGAGAGAAGTAATATCATAAAGTACCCAAAATCCAATAAATCCGCAAACTCCAAATCCCAAGTTCCAACTTTAAATGGATGATGAATTGGAAGATAAAATCTTTTATCAGACATACGTATCGCATATGAAAATTTTATCAAAATTTGCTGTGGGCTTCTCGTCCATCAATTCACCATTGGCCTATTTATGGAAATTATGCCGCATCTATGTTCTACGGCCCGAGGTCATCTTTTGCGGTATTATTTTGTTTGTCTTATTAATTTATTTACAAGCTGTTGATGTCTGGAGTCGCAGTATATTGGGTCGCATACAAGCGACACTTGGACGTCAGAAGGTATCGTCGCGCGTCATTGATTTATCCGCTGGCAGTACGAATGATCATCAATGTTGGGAAGAATTGCGTCAACAAAGCGCTGCATTTGCTGTGCTAGGTCGTCGTCCACATATGGAAGATAGGTAAATCTTCTATATATATATATACAGTTATTTTGGTATTATTAATTCTTTATTCTTCTTATTGCAATTTATAGATTCATAATTGAAGAGAATATTAATAATAATACGGCAATATCATTTTTTGCTGTCTTTGATGGACATGGGGGTGAATTTGCTGCTGATTTTGCACGCGATATTTTGGTTAAAAATATTTATAATAAAATTATTGAAGTCAACAAGTTGCTTAAAAGCGACAATAATCCAGATACAGATTACAACAATTATGATAAAAGTCCATATTTATCACGTAAACAAAGTCAAAAAGATGCCGCAACAGCTAACAAAGAGAATGCTGAACCACAAATCTCACGACGCGACAGTTTACGTAAAGCACATAGCACTACGGCAGATTGCAGTGCCATAAAATCAAAGACAAAGACAACAGAAGCAACTATTGCTGATATATATACGGCACAGCTAAATAGTGCTATGCGAGCTAGTGGCGGTAATAATGCTGCCAAAGATTCATTTCTTAACAATAATAATAATAATAATAATGCAGCAAATGCTGGCAATGCGGCGCCACCAAATTATGAGGCTAAATGTTATATTGAACATGGACGTATTAATTTTGGTAAACTCATTACAGATGAAATTATGTCTGCTGATCATAAGCTCGTTGAACAGGCGAAACTTGCAGTAAGTCAAAGGAAGGGGAGATATAATAATTTTTATACCCGGTATTGCCATAGTATGTAAGGCAGACAGCAGCAGCAAAAATGTGTGTCACGTTTATAAGTAGGCGTGGTTGAGACCATAAGATATTTTTATACAGTAGATTCCGCTTATAGCGACTTTCAAGGGACCGACGATTTTACGTCGTTATATCTGGAAGACGCACTAACCGAAAGTAGTTTGTATGTATAAGTTAGCATGGGGCCAACGAGTTTTAGCCGCAGTAACCGAACGGACGCTTTAAGCAGAGTCGTTATAACCGGATTCTACTGTATATATATATATATGAGCAAAATCAATATCAACATTCAAAATAATTGGATCATGTCCGTCTGTACGTCCGTAGGAACATCTGGATCTCATAGACTATAAGAGCGGGAGACTTTTTTTTTATGACTTACAGACAGATCAAGTTTATTTTCAAGATTTTTTTTCATGATCCCAAGGCCTCCAGAACTCAAGCTTAGACATAAAAAACAGTAGACTACATGCAGAATTTTAAAGAATTTCGGAACACTTATAATGTGGGGCGAATATGACAATAGACGATCTGTGCAATCTTTGCCGTAGATCGGACTATATTTTGGTTACCGGGTATCATAATAGTCGAGCACACTCAATCGACCTTTTCTCTTATTTCTTCACAAATGTAAATTAAAAATTTTGAAATTTTTTGTTTAATTATTTTCCAGACAAATATTGCTGGAACAACAGCATTGATTGCTATTGTGCAGGGCAGCAAATTGATAGTGGCAAATGTTGGTGATTCACGTGGCGTAATGTATGATGCACGTGGCATTGCAATACCATTATCCTTTGATCATAAGCCGCAACAAGTACGTGAACGTAAACGAATACATGATGCTGGCGGTTTTATTGCTTTTCGTGGTGTTTGGCGTGTGGCTGGTGTATTGGCAACATCACGTGCATTAGGTGATTATCCATTGAAAGATAAGGTATGTATATATATATATATGTATATATATGGCTGCTGTCTGTCTGATGTTTATACATAGCTAAATTCAACCTACACAATTTTCTTTTGTATTATTCTATATACACATTTTACACCTACACATACATAATATAGAATCTAGTCATTGCTACACCGGATATTTTGACCTTTGAGTTGAATGATCACAAGTGAGTAACATATACAACATTCTCTCAGCTCAGATGATCTACTATTCATATGTTAATGAACTTGTCGTTTCATTTAGACCACGTTTTCTAATACTTGCCTCTGATGGACTTTGGGATACATTTAGCAATGAGGAAGCATGCAGCTTTATACAGGAACATCTTAAGGAAAAAGACTATGGTGCAAAATCATTGGCCATGGAATCCTATAAGCGTGGCTCTGTTGATAATATAACAGTTTTAATAATTGTCTTTAAGAATGATATTTATAAAATTGGCAGTAGTTCAACAACAAATGGTAAACATCTTGATGCTCCTGCTGCAGCTGCTGCACCACCAGTTGCTGCCGCCAAGTTGCCCGTTGTGGATCGCTCAAATTCGATCAAAAGAAAGTGACACAAAAGTTGATAGACACATGTGCACATGCACATGCACATAATAATAAATATGATGAAGATGCTGGACTTAATCTTTCAATTTTTATAAGGCATTCGCGATGCACTTATCCTTTGATCCTTCTATGTTCTATGATTTTATTTATATGTCGATGTTTTCTTCTCTCTTAGCGCTAAGAAATTGTTGTTTATTTTAATTTTGTTTTGTTTTTTTAAACATTTTTTTGTTTAACCAACGTTCCTCGCATCGAGCTATACATCATTTCAGATACATCCTCATCTATCCTTCCCCTTCATATCATATCATAAATATTTATTTCATTTATTTTGTTATGCACCTTTTTTTTTAATGAAAAAGAAAAAAAAAAACAAACTTTTAAATGCGTTTACAAATAAATAATCGAAAGAAAAAAAAACTTGGAATTTTTAATATTGAAAGTCACGAAAATTTGCTCATTTTGCAAGTGAAGATTAAGAAATTTAAAATGAAAAAACAATTTGTTGTGTAGTGTATCTTTTAGCCGTTGCTTTTATGTATTTATTAATTACACATCGCTTTTATATTCCCATATAAAAAAACCAAACACTGATTTAAACATGCTTCACATGGTTATATAGAGTTATAGTAGCAATAATCCGTTTAGTGAGCTGATACAGACACTTGCCAGACACGGATGGTGTTGTCAGAGTAGCCGGCAAACAATGTTTGACCATCGGTAGACCAGGCCAAAGATAAGCACTGTGGCTGCTCAGCCTTGGTTGTGGGCGAGACAACCTCTGGGCGCAATTCTTCGACAGTCTTCTTGCATGCAAGATCCCAGATCTTGATGGATGGACCATAGGCAACGCACAGCCAGTAACGGTTGGGCGAGAAGCACAGAGCATTGATAATATCATTGTGCTCCAAAGTGTACAAGTTCTTGCCATCATTAAGATCCCACAACAAGGCCTTGGAGTCCTTACCACCGGAGGTGCATAGGGAACCATCGGGTGAGACAGTGACTGTATTCAGATAACCATTGTGGCCATGATGATTGTTCTTCAACTTGCAGTTGGCCAAATTCCAGACCTTAACGGTACGATCCCAGCCGCAAGATACAATGATTGGGTTGGAATGATTTGGCGAGAAACGCACACACGATACCCAATCGGTGTGTCCATCTTCCTGAATGGTGAATTTGCATTCAGCCAAGGTGTTCCACAACTTGATGGTCTTGTCGCGAGAGCCAGAGACAATCTGACGGTTGTCAGCCGAGAAGGCAACAGACAACACATCCTGAAAAGCGATATTAAGCAAAAGATTAGTATGGCGAACATTTTCCAAAATGATTTTAAGTGTAGATTAAGTGTTGCTATCTTGTTATTGTTGCCTACTTACGAGAAAGCATTCGTGCAAAAGTACGTTTATAACACTGGCGCACAGCCGCCGTACAGATGTCAACCAGAAATTCTGCCTCGCATAGGCGCAATATATTTTTTTTTGTTTTTGTTTTGGTATTTTGGTGTTTTGCTAACTAAACCTAACCTTACTTTATCGAGGGGGGGGGAGTCATTTTAACACCAATACCATATATTTTTTTTTAGGATGGGATTGGGGTAAAGCAATGCAAATGCAAATTATATTGCAACAAAATTTAAGCCCTGTGTCTAAAACACTGTTTAATCATTTGGAAACTTATCCCACCTTGGTGTGTCCCTCGAAGCGGCGAGTGGTCTTGCCGGCAGCCAAATCCCAGAGACGCAGAGTCTGATCCCAGGAACCGGACAGAGCGTAGTTGCCATCGGAGGAGAGCACAACATCACTGATGAAGTGGGAGTGGCCATAGAGACGCTTCTGGGGATAACCGTAGTTGGTATCCTCATCACGGGTCAATTTCCACACAATCAAGGTCTTGTCTGCAAACATATAATAATATTATTAAAAGATATCCATAAAACATTAATATCTTTACAAGATGCTTAAGATATTGTTAGATTAAATTATTAAAATCAAATGAGACATAACCTCAAATATAGTATAAATTACTTACCACGAGATGCCGAGATGATGGTATCGGGATCCTTGGGATTAGTAGCGATTTGGGTGACCCAGCCATTGTGGCCGATCAAAGTACCACGCAATTGCAATGTCTCAGACATTTTTTTATAAAATTAAATAAATTGCAACGGGAGCGCAATTGACACACGTCCAATAGCGCTGCAAGCTGGCAGAAAAAGAGGAGGTAATGGCCAGTGTTGTGAAACAAAAACTGTTGATACTCGATATCAATCGATAGTGCTGCCAACTTATGCTACACAAAGCAATAAAATGTATTTTAGTATTTAACACGAACGGTCACACTTGCATACGTTATCTAGTTGCAACTTAAATTTATAAAAAATAAATAAATCTACATAAACACAAGAAATGAACGTTGAACAACAGCCAAATACCATCATAGATCCCCATAATCCACATGGGCTTGGTAAACTAACCAATCAATGAAATTGTAAACATGAAAATCAATAACTTGCCGTATAAATTTTTATAGGTGATCCAAATGACAAAACGTTGCGCAAGGTGGAAAAAGAAGTTTTGATACCAAAAATAATGCGAGATAAAGCCCGCGCCGAATTGTGCCACAAAGAAGTCGCTGACTTTGAAGAATGTTGTAAAGCGAGCAGTATACTAATGGTTGCCACCTGCCGTAAACAAAATGCTGCTCTCAGAGATTGCCTCACACGTTGGTATCAGGACGAAGCTTTCAAAGAAGAATGCAAAGGAATTTATTTACAAGAACGTGCAGATTTTCGTAGCACTGGAATACCAAAAAAACATCGAGTGGAAAAAATTTAATTATATGTTTGGTTTTTATTTTATTTTTGTTTACTTTGCACAAATGCTGTGTAGTTAAATCGTCGTATTACAATCTCTTCTATGCTCAGGTATTTAAGTGTTTCTTGCGTTAAAAGCGCAGCATCAAAATCACTTGACGTCGTCGTTGGCTGATTAACAATAAGTAACAGAACATCTTTGTCTGATGTTTCGGCAACACGTTGTATACCCTTTAGATTCTTTGACATATAATAAGAATTTGATTTTCCTTGCGCATCTTGTATAATAACCAAAAAATTGGCATGATAATGTGATGGCCCTTGCTTATAAATGACTGCAAAAAATTGGAAAAATTTAATAATAAAAAAAAAAGAAAAGATTTTTCAAAATGAAACTTACGAAAATCACCACCAAATTTAATGCCACTTTTGATAATCCAATTTTTGGATTTCAGATATAAATATGCAGCAAGCTTGCAGATAAATTCTGTATCACATTCCAGTGCAAGCTGCAAATATGATTTCCAGTCAATTTCCTTATCCGTCGCTATGTCTATAATTTCCAATACATTCATGAAGTAGGCCAACATGCAGGCCTCCTCGAGACCCAGTAAAAGTGTTTCACTTGCATTCCCAGTATTAGGACCACCTCTGCGTGATAAACTACCCTTGCCATAGCAACCATTATCGTGCAACGCCTTGATTTCCGACAATTCAGTTTCAATTAGTTCAACGCCATAACCAGTGAAAATTCCTTTAAATCGTTTTGCCTTATCGCAGTGTGGAAACGGCGCTGCGTCGCGTTTTTTAATATGTTTAGAGAAACTGTTGCGCTTACGGCTAAATTGTACTGTGAAATCCATTATTATTAATTTTGTGACGAAGTTTCATTTATTTATTTATTGTCGGATGACACTTAATTGTTTTGTTTTTTTTTCTTATCGACATTTTTTATTAAAAATCCAATTGGATTTTCGTTTATCATAAGAACTATCGACATTTTTTATTTGCGTTTCGTTCAAATCCAATTAGTCTGCTTTTGTGATAAAAAGAAAAATCTATCGATATAATTTTTTTTATTATTTATTTTGTTCATTTATATATTTTTCTATGTACAAATAATAATTGTTTTTACATTTTCGCCGCAATCGACATACATATATAGTTACCTAGAGATAATTGCCAATAACATTTTGCCATTCACAGCGAAAATGACCAAGAAATAGTATTGAAAATAAGCTGGCAACGCCTGCACAAATTACGGCGAACACGGCGAATAAGTCACAAGACCAGTCAGCTGAATTTCGGTGCTGTCGCATTAGTGTGAAAAGACACTCGTAAAATTTTGTAACAAATTCTTATTATATTTTTTCTCTAATTTATTTGCTTGAAATTGTGTGCAAACGCGCGCAAAATACCGTTATTTAACATTAAATACAGTACTGACAAGCAAAACAATAACAACAACAACAATGACTACCGCACTATATTTGCCCGAGGAAAATATTGGTAAGCATTGAATTTTTTGAACTGCTGTGGAAAAAATCGAATTGCTTGCCAGCGCAGTGCAATGCAGCACCCCCAAAAAACCCGAGCAGCCAGCCCCCCCCCCCCAACCCCACACAAAACTCAAAGCGAACATATTCCATTACCATTTTCCAATTGGCACCCCTTAAGAATATCTATACACACACACACACACATACATACACAGATAGAGTTATATGCACACACACATACACAGATAGAGTCATATGCAGACATACACACACATACATATATATTTATACATGGAATATTTTTCACGAATGCAAAAATTTTTTTTACAGATATGATTGCTGCAACATCAGTGTTGCAGCAGCAAGCTGCCGACATACGCACCCGTACTATTAACTGGGCCTCGTACATGCAATCGCAAATGATTAACCAAGAGGACTATCAGGCAATTAGCACATTGGATAAATCACGCGCCGCTTATCTTCAACAAAACTCAACGCAAGTGGTTAAAACTTTATTAAATTTGGTATCGCATCTATCCAAGGATTCAACAATACAATATATCTTAGTCTTATTGGATGATCTATTACAAGAGGATCGTTCACGTGTTGATTTATTCCATGAAACATCTGGAAAATTGAAACAATGCGTTTGGGGACCATTCCTTAATTTATTAAATCGTCAGGATGGTTTTATTGTTAATATGTCATCGCGTATATTGGCTAAATTTGCTTGCTGGGGTCATGAGACAATGCCAAAATCTGATCTTAACTTCTATTTGCAGTTCCTTAAGGATCAGTTGGCCACCAATGTAAGTACGCTCGTATACAAAATTTTGTATGCTAAATATTCATAATATTCACTATCCCCCCACCCTCGACCACTTGGCCACGCCCATGCCCATATTTGTCTATACAAATTTTTGCATGTTTATATTGTGTAAATATTTATATATATATATGTATGTATATCGAATGTTGTACATATGTTGCATGCAGCATGCTCAAATTTTATGCTCGTCAAGTTCTTGATAAAAATGATGTATGTGAAATATTATGACAAGAAAGAACAAATTTAGGTCAATTATCGGCACAGTTTATTGACCTGCTAAAGAATATATATATATATTTATATATAATCTGTATATATCGCTGAAAATGAATTTTATGTTATTGCGTTGTGCAGATTAATGCCAAGATTTTGCTGAGAATTAACTTTGCAGTGCTACAAAATGTATAAAATATTGGCAAAATATTTTCATGCTTGGTTTTTTTTCTTTTCAATCTGTATAAAAAGCAGTAAAAGCTATCGTAAAAAAGCACGCTTGAATATATATATTTATATATATTATACACCCGATTATATAGTTAACAGTGGAACACAATTATTATTATTTTTTTTAAATATTTTTTTTTCTTTTTGCACTTTTTAAACTTTTTTTTCACCAATTGAATTTTAATTGTTGCTTGTTGCTTAATTATTCAAAAAAAATTTTTTTAAAATTTCAATAATAATTCTTTTTATATTTCTAACTTTTTTTTAATAAATATTTTCATAACTTTGTTACAAAATTATAATATTAAAAATTTCTTTTTTAATAATTCCGTTTAAAAAAATTCTAATATGTAAAAAATTTTCGTTTTGCACGCTTTTTGCTAGTGTTTTATTTTATTTTAATTTTTTCTTTGTTTTATGTACTAAAAAAAAAAATTCGCTGACCTAAAAATAATAAATCTTTGAGAGACAGAAGAAAAACTCTAAAAATGAGAAATTTATAAAAAAAAAAAAATTATACAAATTATTTTTTTTCTTTTAATATCATTTAATTCGTAATCTAATTGAAAAAAAATTTGCTCATAAATTAAAACTCGCACACATACACACATAAACAAACAATTTGAAAAAAAAAAAATTCTACATATATTTTTCCACCAACGATGTTCGTATAACCGTTGTGAAAAATGAATTTTTCCAAAATTTTGTTAATAAAATATTGAAAATATTTAATACTTTTTTATATATATCATTGCACCACACCGCACCGCACCGCATTTCAAAAAAAAACTACAAAAAGCGTGCAAAACAAAAATTTTTTACATATTAGAATTTTTTTAAACGGAATTGTTAAAAAAGAAATTTTTAATAATATAATTTTGTAACAAAGTTATGAAAATATTTATTAAAAAAAAAGTTAGAAATATAAAAAGAATTATTATTGAAATTTTGAAACAATTTTTTTTTAATAATTAAGCAACAAGCAACAATTAAAATTCAATTGGGGAAAAAAGTTTAAAAAGTGCAAAAGAAAAAAAAATATTAAAAAAAAATAATAATAATTGTGTTCCACTGTTAACTATATAATCGGGTGTATAATATATAAATATATATATTCAAGCGTGCTTTTTTACGATAGCTTTTACTGCTTTTTATACAGATTGAAAAGAAAAAAAACCAAGCATGAAAATATTTTGCCAATATTTTATAGAACTGCAAAGTTAATTCTCAGCAAAATCTTGGCATTAATCTGCACAACGCAATAACATAAAAATTAATTTTCAGCGATATATACATATATATATATATATTCTTTAGCAGGTCAATAAACTGTGCCGATAATTGACCTAAATTTGTTCTTTCTTGTCATAATATTTCACATACATCATTTTTATCAAGAACTTGACGAGCATAAAATTTGAGCATGCTGCATGCAACATATGTACAACATTCGATATACATACGTATATACATATATATAAATATTTACACAATATAAACATGCAAAAATTTGTATAGACAAATATGGGCATGGGCGTGGCCAAGTGGTCGAGGGTGGGGGGATAGTGAATATTATGAATATTTAGCATACAAAATTTTGTATACGAGCGTACTTACATTGGTGGCCAACTGATCCTTAAGGAACTGCAAATAGAAGTTAAGATCAGATTTTGGCATTGTCTCATGACCCCAGCAAGCAAATTTAGCCAATATACGCGATGACATATTAACAATAAAACCATCCTGACGATTTAATAAATTAAGGAATGGTCCCCAAACGCATTGTTTCAATTTTCCAGATGTTTCATGGAATAAATCAACACGTGAACGATCCTCTTGTAATAGATCATCCAATAAGACTAAGATATATTGTATTGTTGAATCCTTGGATAGATGCGATACCAAATTTAATAAAGTTTTAACCACTTGCGTTGAGTTTTGTTGAAGATAAGCGGCGCGTGATTTATCCAATGTGCTAATTGCCTGATAGTCCTCTTGGTTAATCATTTGCGATTGCATGTACGAGGCCCAGTTAATAGTACGGGTGCGTATGTCGGCAGCTTGCTGCTGCAACACTGATGTTGCAGCAATCATATCTGTAAAAAAAATTTTTGCATTCGTGAAAAATATTCCATGTATAAATATATATGTATGTGTGTGTATGTCTGCATATGACTCTATCTGTGTATGTGTGTGTGCATATAACTCTATCTGTGTATGTATGTGTGTGTGTGTGTGTATAGATATTCTTAAGGGGTGCCAATTGGAAAATGGTAATGGAATATGTTCGCTTTGAGTTTTGTGTGGGGTTGGGGGGGGGGGGCTGGCTGCTCGGGTTTTTTGGGGGTGCTGCATTGCACTGCGCTGGCAAGCAATTCGATTTTTTCCACAGCAGTTCAAAAAATTCAATGCTTACCAATATTTTCCTCGGGCAAATATAGTGCGGTAGTCATTGTTGTTGTTGTTATTGTTTTGCTTGTCAGTACTGTATTTAATGTTAAATAACGGTATTTTGCGCGCGTTTGCACACAATTTCAAGCAAATAAATTAGAGAAAAAATATAATAAGAATTTGTTACAAAATTTTACGAGTGTCTTTTCACACTAATGCGACAGCACCGAAATTCAGCTGACTGGTCTTGTGACTTATTCGCCGTGTTCGCCGTAATTTGTGCAGGCGTTGCCAGCTTATTTTCAATACTATTTCTTGGTCATTTTCGCTGTGAATGGCAAAATGTTATTGGCAATTATCTCTAGGTAACTATATATGTATGTCGATTGCGGCGAAAATGTAAAAACAATTATTATTTGTACATAGAAAAATATATAAATGAAC